>JAABOM020054055.1:0-15472 GCA_011800125.2 Solanum clarkiae | reverse complement strand
TCTTTGTTACATGATATAACCATGTAGGAATCAGAGCCCAAGTTGATCATCCTCCTCCACGTGGCTAGATCGGTGATACTCAATCTATATGGTGAGTCTTCAATTTTAGGGATCTTATTCTATATTCTCTTGCCATGTATTGAGACATTCTTCTTTATGTTCTATTTTGACTATGAGGGTGATCCCGAGTTCTTTGTCTTGGCCCCTGCTCTTTTTTATTTATTAGACGTATTTATTGGACATATTATGTATCTATTATATGAGCTTTGATTCTTATTTCCTGTTTATGATATTATGAAAGCTCTACCCTTATACCTTTTCCCCCTATTCTACTCTTTTATGTTTCTAATATGCTTCCATGACCAATGATGTATAATGACAAGTTAAGAAGCTTGTTTGGGGTTCCTTCGTGTTCCCCATTCGTCGTGTCATGTCTAGGCCTTAGGCATGGGTCATGACAAACTTGGTACGATAGCACTAGGTTGATAGGTCCTCAGAGTCTAACACACCACGTCGATTAGATTCCTATTAATGGTTGTGAAGCACACAATGACTATGAGTAGGAGGCTATGAGTCATTTTAGGAAATGTTTTCCTTCTTTATGTTCTATGTTATGCTATAGGGTTGTAGTGAGTTTTTCCCTCTAATGATTGTTCTTTGCTATGCTAGATCATGCCAAATACTAGAGGAGATAAGCCCAAATTCCCTAGGAGCAATGTACCAATGGTGAGCTCTAGGATGCTCTCAATATGCTTGCTCAAGTGGTGGCCAACCAAGTGAATTAAGGTGCCCAAGAACCTCATGCTACTACCCCAGGAACTAGGGTAAGGGAATTCGTGAGGATGAATCCTCTGATTTTCTATGGGTCAAGGGAGATGAAGATCCACAAGAGTTTATTGTTGGGGTCTACAAATTTTCAAAAATTATGGGTGTTGGGATGAATGAAAAGGCGGAATTGGCGGCGTATCAACACAAAGGGTTGGCCATAAATATGGTATGATCAATGGAAGGGTGAGAAAGGAATTGGTAATGTGGTGCTTTAGGAGTATTTCAAATTATTTTTCCTTAATCGATTCTTCCTTCTTGAGCTTAGGGAAGATATGATGGTAGAGTTCATGAACTTGAAACAAGGTGCTATGAGTTTAAGGGAGTATGCCATATTGTTTAATCAACTTCCAAAGTATCCTGATCATTTTGTGGCCGATCCTAGATCTCGAATGAATAAGTTCATGATGGAGGTATCCGACATGATAAGTAAAGAATGCCAATCTACCATGCTAATTACTAACATGGACTTGTATCGGTTGATGACCTATGCCGAGCAAATGGAGGAGGAGAATAAATAGAGGAAGAGAAGGGGGCATGAGACCCAGAGGGCCAGATTTGAGCATAAATTCCAAAAGGGTACTAAATTTTGTCAAGGCCGAGGGCCGTCTTATGCTACTAATAGGGATATTGCCGATGACTTCCCTAGTCCTCAAGGTGTTGGTGGTGTGGTGCCCATTGATGTATCTCCTACGTATGGAAAGAGTCATAGGTGTCCGTATTTGAAAGGTTCTAATGCATCCATTGATTGTGGGGAGCTGGGTCACGAAAGGATGGATTGTCCAACATACCGTGACACGAGCTAGGGTGCAAATGTGATTCCATTCGGTAGACGTGGTTCTCTAAGGCACAACCAATTTTATGCATTACAAGGGAGGCAAAGGGTTGGTGAAGTCCCAGATGTTATTACCGGTATGTTGATAATCCTTGACTTTGATGTATATGCTTTGGTTGATCGGGATGCCACTCTCTCCTTTATTACCCCTTTTGTTGAGAAAAAGTTCCATGTTGACCCCGAGTTTTTGTATGAGTCAAATGAAGTGTCTACTCCTATTGGTGCCTCTTTTGTTGCTAGGAATGTTTATATGAGTTGTCTTGTTGTCTTATTTGCATCTTGCATAAGTTATTGCCTTGTGATTTTGTTGAATTAGACATGGTTGATTTTGATGTCATTCTTGGGATGTATTGGTTGCATTCCTACAATGCTTTTATTGATTGTAGAACCTGTAGGGTCAAGTTTCAATTCCCTAATAAACCCATCCTTGAGTAGAAAAGTCAAGATGATGTGGTCAAGGGTAGATTCATTTCATGCATTATAGCCTGTAAGTTGATCTCTAAAGGGTGTCTTTATCATCTTGTGAGAGTTAGGGATGTGGAGTCTAGAGCCCCTTTCATAGAGTTGATTTCGATAGTAAATGAGTTTCTCGATGTATTTCCAAATTACCTTTCTGGTGCTCCTCCCGAAATTGGAATAGACTTTGGTATAGACCTCCTCCCCGATACTCAACATTTCTCCATTCCTCCTTACCATATGGCTCATGTGGAGTTGAAGGAGTTAAAGGAACAATTGAAAGATTTGTTAGAGAAAAGGGGATTTATTAAACCTAGCCAATCACCTTGGGGTGCTCCGGTTTTGTTTGTGAAAAAGAAGGATGGGCCCCTTAGAATGTGCATTGACTACCGACAATTCAATAAGGTCACCATCAAGAATAGGTATTCTCTTCCAGGGATTGATGATTTATTTGACCAATTTGCAAGGAGCTAGATTTTTCTCTAAGATTGATCTTCGATCTGAGTATCATCAACTAAGGGTAAGGGGAGTCTGATATTCCCAAGACGGACTTCAAGACTAGATATCGACATTATGAGTTTGTTGTGATGTCTTCTTGATTAACCAATGTACTGGCCATCTTCATGGACCTAATGAATAGGTTCTTCAAACCTTACTTGATTCCTTTATTATGGTATTCGTTGATGATATTTTGATCTATTCACATAGTAGGGGGGGAGCATATGGGACATTTGAGGGTTTTATTGCAAAGATTGAGGGAGGAGAAATTATATACCAAATATGAAAAGTGTTAATTTTTATTAAAGGAGGATGCATTCTTGGGTGATGTGTTGTTAGGGGACAGTATAAAAGTGGGTCCCAAAAAACTGATGTTATTAGAAATTGGCCTGGACCATTGAACCCCATCGAATATTAGGAGCTTCTTGTGTTTAGCGTGTTATTATAGAAGATTTGTGAATGGGTTCTCCTCCATTGCTTCCCTTATGACAAAATTTCCACAAAAGAAGGTTCAGTTTGTATGGACCGATGAGTGTGACAGGAGCTTCCAAATATTGAAAGACAAGCTTGTGTCCGCTCTTATGTTATCACTACCAGATGGGCTTGAGGGATTTGTGGTGTATTCTGATGCTTCCTGGGTTGTTTTGGGTTGTGTGTTGATGCAAAATGGTAAGGTCATAGTTTATGCTTCTTGACAACTCAAGGTACATGAAAGAAACTACCCTACCCATAATCTAGAGTTAGCGGCCATTGTGTTTGCATTAAATATTTGGCATCATTACTTGTATGGGGTGCATGTGGATGTGATCACCAATCATAAGAGCCTCCAATATGTCTTCACTCAAAAGGATCTCAACTTGAGGCAAAGGAGATTGTTAGAACTTTTCAAAGACTACGATATAATTGTGCACTATAATCCGGGTAAGGCAAATATGGTGGTGGATGCTTTGAGTAGGGTGTCTATGGGTAGCTTAGCCCATGTTAGTGGTGGTGATAGGGAGATGGTTAGGGAAATGCACCGATTGGGGGTTAGGTTGGAAGAGGTTGGTGATAATGGTATGGTTGTTGTTGATAGGTCTAAGTCTTCATTGGTTGATGAGGTGATAGCAAAACAAGATCTTGACTCCTCCTTGCTTAAATTGAAGGCCTTGGTGAAAGAGCGCAAAGTAGAGGTTTTTTCCCAAGGAGGAGATGGTGCCCTTAGATACCAAGGTAGGTTGTTTGTGCCTTGTGTATATGGTTTGAGGAAGACTATTCTTGATAAGACCCACAATTCTTCTTATTCTATCCACCCTGGTTACACCAAAATGTATAGATACTTAAGAGATGTCTATTGGCGAGGAGGCATGAAGAGGGACATTACCAAATTTATTTCCAGTTGTCATAGTTGTCAACAAGTCAAAGCCGAACATCAAAAGTCTAGTGGATTAACTCAAGACATAGAGATTCCTACTTAGAAGTGGGAGGTGATTAATATGGATTTTATGGTTGGGTTGCCCAAGACTAGGAAGAGTTTTGATTCTATATGGGTGGTGGTTGATAGGATGACGAAATCGGCTAACTTTCTATCGGATTAAAATCACATATGGGGCTAACGAGTATGCAAGGTTGTACATCCATTAGTTAGTAAGGTTGCATGGGGTTCCTTTTTCCATCATACTGGATCGTGGTTCACAATTCACTTAAAACTTTTGGAGTCCTTTCCAAAGGGGTCTTGGTACAAAAGTTCATCTTAGTATGGCCTTTCACTCCCAAATGGATGGCCATGTCGAATAAACATTCAAACACTTGAGGATATGCTAAGGGCTTGTGTATTAGAGTTGAGGGGTAGTTGGGATGACCGTCTTCCTATGATTAAGCTTGCCTACAACAATAACTATCACTCTAGCATCAGTATGGCTCCTTTTAACGCTCTTTATGGGAGACGTTGTAGATCATCTGTTGGATGATTTGAGGTTTGAGAGGTGGCTTTATTAGGACCAGATCTAGTTATGGAGGTCTTGAGAAGGTTAGGATGATTGGGGAAAGGTTGAAGACGGCCCAAAGTCATCAAAAATTCTATGTCGATGTAAGGATAAGAGACCTTAAATTTAAAGTGGATAATTGGGTTTATTTGAAAGTTTCTCCAATGAAAGGTGTGGTCCATTTTGGTAAAAAGGGGAAGTTGAGTGCAAGATATATTGGTCCTTATGTGATCTTAAGGAGGGTTAGAGAGGTAGCTTATGAATTAAAGTTTCCTAATGAAATCAATTTGGTTCATTTGGTGATCCATGTCTCTATGTTGAAAAAATGTGTTGCTAATACTAATGCTATTGTGCCTCTTGATTTTGTGGGTGTTGTTGAGGATAACATGACCTATGAGGAGGTTTTGGTTCATATTGTGGGTAGTCAAGTGACGAGATCGAGGAACAAGGAGGTGGTATCCCTTAATTTTCTTTAGAGGAACCAACAAATCGAAATTGCTACTTGGGAGGCCGAAGTGGACAAGGTGAAGTGGTATCCTCATCTTTTCCACTCCACTCAAGTCAAAGGTACCAATTCTCAGTACTGAATGTGATTTCAAGTCTTGTATGTCAGCGCCTATGTGATTTGTACGCATTCATGTTTAAATTGGCAAGCTTATGATAAATTTACACTTGTATTGAAGTTTTGAAAATGGTGTTTAAATGTAATGTTGCATTCTTATAGCTGCTTATTTGTTTATGATCACTATTGTCTTGTACATCTCTTTTAGATTCGGGGATGAATGTTCCCAAGGGGGAGCTACTTAATCAACCCAAAAAGTGCTCGAATGTGTGCCTTAGAATGCCCAAAATTTTAAATTCCATCTATTTCAAAATCCGTGCACAATATCAAAAATCAAACTTCATATTATTATTCAGGGGGTCAAAATTAGGTGAAAAGGGTCTAACACAGATATAAGAGCATGAGAATAGCAATTATTATTTTTCAAGTGGCAAATTCCAGTGAGTTGTCTGTGCCGCTGGCGCGCAAATAAAGAAGAGTTGTATCCACATTCTCTCCGTGACGCGGAGAGGTGTATTTTTCTGTCCAGTGATTTTCTGTCTGGTCCAAGGGTTTTAAGTCTAACGCCTAAAAGTTCCCAATCGTGTTTTTACCTATACTTAGCCTTATTTCACCCTTATATCATCCTAAACATTTCCCAACACTTACACAAACACTTAGCCACATTTTCACTCCCAAATTCAAGTGTCAAACCATCCCGAACTAAGGTTTGCCTTCAACGTTCTTCTTCAAACTTCAAGTCTTCATATCAAATATTCAAAAAGTTCATTTCCAAGCTGAGGTATGTGGGTTTCTTTCATGGGTTCCTGTCACCGATAATACCCAATCTTCCTTTTTTTAAAATTTCATAATTTAAAGTTGATTTACAAATCGGTCTTGCTTATTATGAAATTCACTGCATAGTATGTTAAAGCTATGAGAAATTGTGACTATTTTGCTATATTTGGAGTCATAAATCTTTGATCTATTGTAAGATTTAAGTAGGTATTTTGATGTATGTTTCTTGAGGGTGTGTAAGGTGATTATTTATGGTTTTACAATGGATTTTCTTGCATGATTTCATCTCTATATTTCATGATTTAATACTAGCATTACACAACCTCTATGTGTTTGATAAAATGTTTGCATGTGGTTTCTTGAGGTGTTGAAGGTGCAAAGCATGAGATATAATATGATTGACTATATGATGATAAAATGAGCTTATGTATATGATAAATTCTATATAAAGTGTTACATTAGACCATGCGCAACCGGGGGGGACTAAGAAACCGGATAACATTGATGGGGTTTGTACTCATCAACCTAGTGAAGTGTTTGTACTTCTCCAAGTAGTGATGGGGTGGCAACATCACTAATCTAGATAGGGGTTTGTACTCATCAACATGGTGAAGGGTTTGTACTTCTCCACCTGGGTGACGGGGCGGCATCGTCGTCAACCTAGTTTGGGATTTGTACCTCACCACCTATGTAATGCGGCGACATCATCACTAACCCACCAAGGGGTTTTTACTTTGGAAATATAGCTTGGACGCTTTTACACATATGATATCCTATATGAGAATGAGTTAATTAATCATGTTTTACTTACGCATTGTTCATACATGCCATATTGTTATATTTTGTTTATTGTCTATTGTTATGCATTTTTACTATGACTCCTATCTCTTATTGCATTGCATCCTACATACTTAGTACATTCAAATGTACAAACATATAATTTTTCCTACATGGTATCACTATGTAGGAATCGGAGCCCAAGTTGATCATCCTCCTCCACATGGCTAGTTCAGTGATACTCAAGCTACTTGTCGAGTCCTCCATTTCGGGGACCTTATTCTATGTTCTCTAGTTATGTATTGAGACATTCTTCTTTATGTTCTATTTTGATTATGAGGGTGAGCCTAGTTACTTTATCTTGGGCCCCGCTCTTATCTATGTATTAAAGGTGCTTATTGAACATGTTATGTATCTATTATATGAGCTTTGACTTTTGTCTCCTGTTTATGATGTTATGCAAGCTCTCCCCTTAGCCCTTTTCCCCTATTCTTACTCTTTTATGTCTCTAATATGATTTCGTGACCAATGATGTGTAATGACAAGTTAAGAGGTATGTTTGGTGTTCTTTCTGGTTCTCTATTCTCCATGTGACATCTAGACCCTTCGCTTGGGTCGTGACATTGGGTTGTCGTTTATAATAGTCCGCTTACCCTAAATCTCTAACCAAATTTATAATGTATCCCTTGATCCTAATGTTTGAGCCTTATGTGTACCCATTTCTTTGTAAAAACTTAAGTTACCTAGCCATATTAAATGTAAAATCATAAAATTAACCTTGATCCTTCCTTAAACATTGTGCAGCTTGATTGAGGCAAAAAGTTTGAGTTGAGGGTGGCTATCAAAAGTGGCCATAGTTGCTAGATTTGATATTGTGCACCTCAATTCAAGCTAAAAGGCTAAGTTAAGGGTAACTAGTGTAAGGGTAAAGACAAAATGAGGGAAAAACTAGTGATACATGAAAAAAGGTATAGAATATGTCCTCTGGGTGCAAGAAAAATAAGGGATTCCTAATCAAAAAGCTATAGAGAAAAACAATGCGAAAACAAAAGGAAAAAAGTTGAAAACACCCAGGAAAGTTTGTAAAGGAAAATGGGAGAATGAGGTAAAAATGGCAGTGTTGGTAGCGCAAAAATGTAGAAAAATGGAGTGTCAAGAAAGGCCTTTAGTTACTATATTCCCAAAACATCATACCAAAGCCCTCTAAGCCTATGTTACAAGCTAATAAATTCCTAAAGGATCCTAGTCTAAGTAGTCGAAGGTCATACTCATAAGTATAGGTGAAAGCATATGGTATTGAGCATGGTATTTAAATATCTTTTATGAGAGAAAGTGCTCTTGTGTAGTTCCAAGCATTTAATCCAAAAATATCATCAAAAGTAGGACATGAGACTTCTTTCTATACTTGCATTACATTTTTGATATTAGGCTAACTTAGTGAGTGTCACTTGTCGATAATTATCTTGCTTGTCATAGTTGCACTATCACATATATTGAACTATATTGGTTTGCTTGATAGCTATTTGATAAGCTTTTAAAGAGTGGTGTGGTTGTAAAACCCCACATCTTACAATAATAGTACTATGCAAATAAAACATGATATGGTTTGGTCAACTTAGCGTCAATTTTTAAAAGTGCTTGAATCTCCAATTAAAGGGTGATATGTATGTCTAATGCTTAAGAAGGTCAAGTGTATACATGTTTTATGTCAAATTGAGGAGATCACAGCCCTAAACCAAGTGAGAGAATTGAGGTTCTTGTATGACTCAAGAAGCTAGCAGGTGAATCACCTACTTGCGTAGCTTAAAATTGCTAGCTAAACGGAGATGAGGCCCGACGTCGAATTTGTCCAAGTCCGATTATGAATAACGTCCATAATAAGGGTGTAACTTTATCCCATGTTTATCATCATAAATGGACCTTATTTTCAGACCAAGAAGAATATAAAAAAGGCCCAAGCCCATAACAATTTCCTTAGTAAGTTAGGCCTAGCTAACTAAGAGAAAAGGAGAAAAGTGAGGCCCAGCTAACTAAGAGAAAAGGGGAAAAATGGGCAGCATAGGCCCATCAATTTGGAGCCCCTTAAGGGCCAAGTGAAAGGGGCAAGATAGTACTTTAATTAATTGATAACATAAGGCTTAAAAGGTAAAATAAAGTCGGCCAAGTTATTACTTTAAAAAGGGGTTATAACCAGCAAATTTCGTTCATTCTTCGACTTGGAAAATTTCATCTTTCGCAAAACTTCATTGTTCTGCTTTCTTGACTTTGTAAAGAAGTCAAAGGAAGATTTTAGGGTTCTCAAGGAGGCTCTCAACCTTGGAGGTGAATGTAAGTCATTATAGTTGTGTGTTAAGTAAGGTTTCTTCATGAAAAATAAGAGATTATGTTGGTTATGTCTATGCTGAAATTGTTAGAAAACATGTGCTCCAAAAGTTGTTATACGTTTTTTCTTGTTTATTTGTAAGACATTCTCTGTTTAGTTGGATTGACTATTAAGGGAAGCTACTGTTCTTAATTAGTATTAGTTCTATAATTACGTATAAGGGTTTTTGCACCATTTTACAGTCCGCGAAAGTGAGTTCTTGTGTGATATCATAATTGTGCTCGTTATAGGAACTTATGGGCTGATTGATTGAGGACTATGATCTCACATCCTCCACCTATTTTTAGCACTATTTTTGAGCTATTTTAGGACTATTTGTATATATAAATGTTGTGGTGACAGTTTGGTTGAAATTGGTAAAAGTTTGGAATCGTAAATGTAGCAAAGGGACGTAATATTATGCCGCCTATTTGTATATTGTGTAGAATTGTTATGTGTTGTTCTTGGTGGGCTGTTGTAAGACTTTTGTGGCACTAGAATAGGCTGTACATGATATGTATATGAGAATGTGTATTAGAAAATACGATTAGGGTCGGAAAAGTTGAAAGAATACACTTGGGTTTATAATTATCCGCTTGCTACTTGTGTGTGTTTTTCTTATGAAATTGGGCTGCCAATATGGATTTATTGGCTACTAATGCTAGTTTTATCACCTACCAAGTTGTAGATAAATATTTTGAGGGAGGGAAGGTTTTCTCGGGATAATAGTGAGGTCGTACAGCGAGGTATGTAAGCCTACTTGATTTTGTATTGCTTGGCATCAAATCTTGATTCTTCATTGGCACATAAAGGTACTTACCAACTCCGACACAACTATTAACCATGTATACACTCTTTGACATGTTCATATGCTTCCATATATAGTCACCTTCAAATCTGCATACATGCTTGGATACAGTGTTATATGTGTTCTTGTTGCTAAATAAAGTTCACGAGTTGTTTCATCTCATACGCATTTCAATATTTGTGTAACATACTCTTTTCATTGTCATATTGTCTTGTGTGATTATCTACATGTCATATTCTACATACAGCCCTACAACACTAATACTGTGACCACCAAAAGAACCATCTCAAAGGTAATTGAAAGGTAAAGTGTACTGCTTATTGATGGGTAGAAATCGGAGGGGTGGAAGAATCACCTAGCCAGGGTTGATCCTAATACATTTTGACCACTAATCAGCTGGTCATTTGTATTACATATTGTGCACAGATTATATAGTAAAGCTAAAGTGATAAAAAGAACATAAAGTATATGATCCCACATTACAACTAAAGGTGGTCTCTTATCCTACAACAGTGCACAGTTTCATTTGAGTTGTCACTTCATATTTAGTATTTCTTGCCTCACATATTCAATACATTATCTCGTACTAACTTCCCTTACGGGGGACTTGCATTTCATGCTGCAGGTACATGTGCTAGTAGATCTCCCCAGTAGGAGTAGGAGAACAGGACATCCAACTGTTATTACCAAGCTTTAGGTTGCTTCAGAGCTTTGTGTCTAGAGCATATATTTTGTATTGAATAGTTAGTCGAGGCGGGGCCTTCCCCGACTCTAATCAGATACTTTTTATTATCTAGAGGCTTTGTAGACTATGTAAACTAAATTGTGGTTATGTCTCATACTTTAGACACTGTCCCTAATAGCCTAGCCATACGCATTTCCTTTTGGCTTTTTATTACTGTCTACTTTCTTAAAGGCTTGTTGAATGTAGAAATCCCTCATAATAGGTAAAGAAAGCGCAAAGATAGAGGTTGATTCTCCTGGGCCTTATTGGCAACAGGTGCCAATCCACCTTAATGGATTTTTGGGCGTGACAGAAGTGGTATCAGAGTGGGTCATCCTAGGGAGTCTACAATGCCATGTCTATGTAGAGTCTTGTTTATCAAAGTGTTCTGCACCACATTTATAAGCAGGAGCCTACCTGGCATTTAGGAGTTATTACTTTCTTTTCATTCTTGAGATCGTGCCATAGAGCCAAGTGTAATAGGTGCATTATGTCTAACTCCTAAGTTGTTTTGTATAGCAAATATGCCAGAAACTAAGCAAAACAAAGGTAAAGGGAAGGGAGTAGAAGTGGTGGTTGGTATACCTAGTCAGGTGAGACAATGAAATGAGGTTCAAGAGGTGTCTCTGTCACAGACCTCTCCAACTCCTCCAGCTCCTGATGAACCCGAAAATAGTGAAATTCCCCCAAAACCACCTATTGATGCTACCGTGCAATATCTAAAAAATGTAGTTCAACTATTTACTCGTATAATTGCTGGCTAAGGTCAAAGATATGAATGTCCAATTATAGGTGCAGGTGGTACAAATAAGGCAGTTGGCATGAGGATATATGATTTCCTTAATTAGGACTCTCTATCCTTCACTGGTTCAGATCCTAATGAAGATCCCTAAGACTTTATTGATCAGATTCAGTGCACTTTAGATGTCATGCATATAAGTGGTACAGAAGTTGTCGAGTTAGCGACATATTGGTTGAAGGGTGTGGCTATATTATGGTATGAACCTTGGAAGCAATCTAAGGGTATTAATGCACCTCCAACTATCTGGAGGTAGTTCAAAGAGGCATTTCTTGACCATTATGTGCCGTTAGAGATCCGAGAGTCCCGTGCAGACCAGTGCTTGAATCTTCATCAAGGGAATACGAGCGTGAGGGAGTATAGCCTTCAGTTTAATTCCCTGGCAAAGTATGCTCCTAATGTAGTTGCTACTATGGAAAATAGAGCTCATCAATAAGTGGATAGATTGGATACATATCTGATCAGAGACTATACCATTGCTTGCTTGAACAAAGACATGGATATAGCGAGAATGTAGGATTTCGCACAGAAATTGGAGGATCAATGGCAAAGGAGAAGGACACAAGAGTTAGAAAGGGTGCAGTCCAAGAGGGCCAGGTCTACAGGGCAGTTTACAACACCCCAAGGTGAGCTTACGCCTCGGTTTTCTAATAGACCGCCTAGGCCATCATCCTCCTCTTCTGTAGCCAGTGCTCCACCTCATCTTCAAGGTGTCTAGGAGAAATTAGTTTAGACCAAGAGGTGATGGGCAAGGCGCGGACAACGGGAGATTTAGCAGACCAGAAAATGACTCTTGTGCAGCCTTGTAAACAGTGTGGAAGAAGTCATTCAGGTATACGTCGTGTTCGGACAGATGCTTTTTATTTGTGTGGTGCGCCAGGGAATATGATAAGAGATTGCCCAAGGAGGTGCGTGGGTGATATAGCACAATCTACTGGGTCAATTATTGCATCATCACTGTTAGTTCATCGAATAGGTAGGTACCAAAAAGCACCTACGGGTCGTGGTATAGGTGTTAGAGGGGCAGCAAGCTCTAGCGGAGTCCAGAATTGCACTTATGCTCTAGGTAGTCGGCAAAATTTGGAAGCTTCACCTCATGTGTTCATAGGTACATTGTCCATCTTTTCAGATAATGTATATGCATTAATTGACCCTAGTTCTACACTATCATACATTATCCCAGTAGTTGCTGGTAAGCTTAAGAGAACATCCAAATTATTGATCAAACCATTTGAAGTGTTCACATCAACCGGTGAATCTATTATGGCTAGAAGGATTTATTATGATGGTGTAGTAATTATTGGTGACCGTGACACGTTGGTTGACCTTATTGAGCTAAAGATAGTGGAATTTGATGTTATAATGGGTATGGATTGGTTAGCTTCTTGCTACGCCACCGTGGATTACCGAACTAAGAGAGTGTGCTTCCACTTTCCAAATGAGGCAATTATTGAGTGGGAGGGCAATATTGGGGCACCAAAGGGTAAGTTTATCTCTTATTTTAAGGTAAGAAAGATGATATCTAAGGGGTATATATGTCATTTAATTAGAGTAAGGGATATAGAGGTAGAATCGCCGACTCTTCATTCAGTTCTTATAGTGAACGAATTCATTGATGTGTTCCTTGAAGAACTTCCAGGCTTACCTCCAGAACGAGAAATAGATTTTGGTATTCACTTACTTCCAGGAACTCAACCTATTTCTATCCATCCATATAGAATGGCCTCGGCAGAATTGCGTGAATTAAAAGAGTAGTTAAAAGACGTATCGGAGATGGGTTTATAAGACCTAGTGTATCCCCTTGGGGTGCACCAGTGTTATTTGTACGTAAAAGAGATGGCACTTTGAGAATGTGTATCCTCTATCGACAATTGAATATGGTGACAAATAACAATAAATACCCCATCCCCAGGATTGATGATTTATTTGATCAGTTATAGGGTTCCAAATTCTTTTCAAAAATTGATTTAAGATCAGGTTATCACTAAGTGAGGGTGAAGGAGAAAGATATACCTAAAACTGCTTTCAAAACATGCTATGGTCACTTTGAATTTCTTGTTATTTTACATCTACAGTCCTACAGTTCCAACATTGTGACCACCAAAAGAATCATCTCAAAGGTAATTGAAAGATTAAGTATATTGTTTATTGATGGGTGGTTGCCCGAGGGGTGAAAGAATCACTTAGCCAAGGACGATCCTATCACGGGTGGTAGGCCAAGGGGTTAAGGAAGAACCTATCTAGGGAAGATCCCAATGCAGTTTTACCATTTGATCAGCTAGTCATTTGTATTACATATTGTGCACAAATTTATACAATAAAAGTAAAGTAATATAAAGAACATAAAGTACATGATCCCAAAGTATAACCAAAGGTGGTCTCTTATCCTACACCACTACATAGTTTCATTTGAGTTGTTACTTCATATACAATATTTCCTTCCTTACATATTCAGTATATTATCTCGTACTGACGTACCTTATGGGGGACCTGCATTTCATGTTGCAGGTATAGGTTCTAGTAGATCTCCCAATAGGAGTACAGGACATTCAGTTGCTATTACCAAGCTGCAGGTTGCTTCGGAGTTTGTGCATCTAGAGCTCATATTTTTGTATTGTACAGTTAGTTGAGGTGGGGCCTATCCCAACCCTTATCAGATACTTTTCCTTATCTAGAGGATTTGTAAACTATGTAAATTAAAGTGTGGTTGTGTCTCATACTTTAAACACCGTGGCCCTAACGACCTAGCCATATGTATTCCTTTTTGGCTTGTTATCACTGTTTATTTTCTTAAAGGCTTGTCAAAGGTAAAAATCCCTTATAATATGTATATAGAGCCCATAGATATTGGTTGGTTCTCCTGAGTCTTATTACCAACGGGTGCCATTCCGCCCTAACGGGGCTTTTGGCGTGACAATCCAACTATTGTTACCAAGCTCCAGGTTGCTTCGGAGCTTTGTGTCTAAAGCTTATATTTTTATATTGTACAATTAGTCGAGGCGGGCCTGTCCCGACTCTCAGAAACGTTTTCTTATCTAAGCTTTGTAGACTATGTAAACTAAAGTATGGTCATGTCTCGTAATTTAGACACCGTGGCCCCAACGGCCTAGCCATATGCATTTTCTTTTGGCTTGTTACTATCTACTTTCTTAAAGGCTTATTGAATGTAAATATAGGTTGGTTCTCCCGGGTCTTATTGGCAATGGGTGCTAGTCCGCCTTAATGGTATTTTGGGCGTGACACGGGTATCTATGATTAAGTTTTATAAGATTTGTACCATTAGATTGAGGTCTGTGTGTTACTGTACTACTTATGTAGATTGAGTCTCTCGTTTGAGGATAATAACAATTTTGAGTTGAGGGTATTGATGTCTTGTCAAACTCAAAAAATGTTTATGCTTAAAACATGAATTTTGTATGTTCTTAAAGTGATGTTAGTAGATTTGATGTGTTTTTTATGTTTGTTTTGCAGAATTCCAGGGTTGGCACAAATTTTGGGCTAATCGTGCATATTTTGTAGAAGTTGAGGTTTTACGAGACATTTTACGAGCTGTAGGAAATTCCACAATTCGTAGATCTGGTCTCGTACAAATTCCAATGAAGGGTTATTTTCTAAAGTTAAGTCTATGAATATACGACGAGCCATTGAAGAGTTCATGAGCCATGGACTTGGTGTGGTTTCCTGACGATTAGAAAGTGGGAAGTTGCTAAAATGTCATCAGACGAAATCCTTTATGGGCCATAGAGCTTTATACAATCCGTAGATGGGTGTCATAGAAGTCAACCTTAGAAGCGAAGATAAAATCTGCAAAGCCGTGGCTACGGGCTGTAAAGAATTTTACGGCCTATAGATGTGCCTGTGGAGTCTACTAACCCAGTTCTCCTAATCTATTTTGGTTGTGTTTTAAACACTATAAACAAGTTTTTAATGTTATTTTTCATCTGTAATATTACAGATTAGTAAAAAAGGGTAGAGAGCTTGAGAAAAACACTTGTGAAAATTTCGTGCCTTTAATTCAATCTTGTGATTCTTTGTGAAGAGCATGTATTTATTGCTCTTAATTCCATTATATAAGTGCTAAATTA
>JAABOM020054014.1:0-52686 GCA_011800125.2 Solanum clarkiae | reverse complement strand
AATATTATGACCACCAAAAGAATCATCTCAAAAGTAATTGGAAGATAAAGTATATTGCTTATTGATGGGTGGTAACCCGAGGGGTGGAAAAATCAACCCACTAGGGTCGATCCTATCATGGGGGTAGCCCAAGGGGTGAAAGGAAAAGCCTAGCTAGGGCCGATACCAATATAGATTTACCACTGATCAGCTGGTCATTTATATTACTTGTTATGCACAGATTATACAGTAAAGGTGAAGTAATAAAAAGAACATAAAGTCGATGCTCCCACAGTTTAACTAAGGGTGGTCTCTTATCCTACACCAGTGCATAGTTTCATTTGAGTTTTTACTTCATATACAATATTTCCTTCCTTACATATTCAGTACACTATCTCATATTGACGTCCCTTACAGGGGACCTGCAATTCATATTGCAGGTATATGTGCTAGTAGCTCTCCTAAGTAGGAGTATAGGATATCTAGCTACTGCTACCAAGCTCCAGGTTGCTTCGGAGCTTTGTGTGTCTAAAGCTTATATTTTTGTATTGTATAGTTAGTTGAGGTGGGGTCTGTCCCGACCCTTGATGGATACTTTTCCTTATCTAGAGACTTTGTAGACTATGTAAATTAAAGTTTTTCATGTCTCGCACTTTTGACAATGTGGCCCCAACGGCCTAGCTATATGCATTTTGTTTTGGCTTGTTATTACTGTTTACTTTCTTAAAGGCATGCTGAATGTAGAAATCCCTTGTAATATGTATAGAAAGTGTAGGATACAGGCTGGTTCTCCTGATTCTTATCGGCAATGGGTGTCAGTCCACCTTAATGAGACATTGGGCGTGATAGAAGTGGTATCAGAGCGGGTTATCTTTTGGAGTCTACAAAGCCTGTCTATGTAGAGTCCTTTTTATCGATGTGTTGTGCACCAAATTTATAAGAAGGAGGCTATGTGGCATTTAGGATTTGTCACACTCTTTTCATTCTTTAGATCGTGCCATAGAGCCAAGTGTAATAAGTGGATTATGTCTAACTCCTAAATTATTTTGTACAGTAAGTATGCTAGAAACCGGGAAAAACAAAGGTAAAGGGAAGGAAGTAGAAGTGGTGGTTGGTATACCTAGTCGGGTTAGACAACGAAATGACGCTCCGGATGAGTCTCTGTCACAGATAACTCCAACTCCTACACTTCCTGATGACCTCAGAAGTAGTGATATTCCGCCAGAACCACCTATCGATGCTACCGTGTAGGTCTGAGAAATGCAATCCAATTGTTGACTCGTATAGTTGCTGCCCAAGGTTAAAGAAATGAAGGTCCGATTATAGGTGCAGATGGAGTAAATAATGCAACTAGCACGAGGATATGTGACTTCCTTAATTTGGACCTCCATCCTTTATTGGGTCAGATCCTAATGAAGATCCTCAAGACTTTATTAATCAAATTCAGCACACTTTAGATGTTATGCATGTGAGTGGTACAGAAGCTGTCGAGTAAGCGACATATAGGTTGAAGAGTATGGCTATATTGTGGTATGAAGCTTGGAAGCAATCTAAGGTATAGATGCACCGCCAACTACTTAGAAGGAGTTCAAAGAGACATTTGTTGACCATTACTTGCCATTAGTGATCAGAGAGGCTCGTGCAGATCCGTTCTTGAACCTCCACTAAGGGAATATGAGTGTGAGGGAGTATAGCCTTCAAATTAATTCCCTAGCTAGGTATGCTCCTAATATAGTTGCTACTATGGCAGATAGAGTGCATATATATGTTGATATATTGGATACGTATCTGGTCAGAGACTGTACCATTGCTTCCTTGAACAAAGCCATGGATATAGTGAGAAGGCAAGCTTTTACACAGAAATTGGATGATCAGAAGCAAAAGAGAAGGACACAAGAGTTAGAAAGGGCACAATCCAAAAGGGCAAGGTCTACAGGGCAGTTTACACCATCCCAAGGTGAGATCAGGCCTCAGTTTTATAATAGACTGCCTAGGACATCATCCTCCTACTCTGTAGTTAGTGCTCCACCACAACTCCAAGGGTCTAAAAGTAATCAATTTGGTCAACAAGGTGAGGGAAAAGGTACAGAGACAACAAGATATTCAGCAGGTCAAAAAATGACTCCTACCCAGCCTTGTAAACTATGTGGATGAAGTCGTTCAAGTATATGTCGTGTTGGGACAGATGCTTGTAATTAGTGTGGTACGCCAGGGCATATGATAAGAGATTTCCCGAGGAGGCGTATAGGTGATATAGCACAATCTACTGGCTCATCTGTTGTATCATCATCGTCGGTTCCTCCATTTGGTAGGGGTCAACAAGAACCTATGGGTCATGGTAGAGGTGTAAGAGGGGAAACTAGCTCTAGTGGAGTACAAAATCGCACTTACACTCTGTGGAGTTGACAAAATTTAGAAGCATCACCCGATGTTGTCACAGGTACATTGTTCATCTTTTCACATAATGTATATGCATTAGTTGACCCTTGTTATACACTATCATACATCACTACACTAGTTGCTGTGAAGCTTAAGAGAACACCCAAATTGTTGAACAAACCATTTGAAGTGTCTACACCAACCAGTGAATCTATTATGGCTAGAAGGATTTATTATGGCTGTCTAGTAATTGTTTGTGATCGTGACACATTGGATGACCTTATTAAGCTAGAAAAGGTGGAATTCGATATTATAATGGGTATGGATTGGTTAGCTTCTTGCTATGCCATTGTGGATTACGGAACTAAGAGAATGTACTTCCACTTTCCAAATGAGGCAGTTCTTGAATGGGAAGGCAATGTTGGGGCACCAAAGGGTAAGTTTATCTCTTATCCTAAGGCAAGAAAGATGATATCCATGTGGTATATATGTCATTTAGTCAGAGTAAGGGATGTGGAAGTAGAATCGCCTACTATTCAATCAGTTCCAGTAGTGAATGAATTCGTTGATGCATTCCCTGAAGAACTTCAGGCTTACCTCCAGAACGAGAAGTAGATTTTGGTATTGACTTACTTCCAGGCATTCAACCTATTTACATCCCTCCATATAGAATGGCCCCGACAGAATTGCGTGAACTAAAATAGCAATTAAAAGACTTATTGAAGAAGGGATTTATAAGACCTAGTGTGTCCCTTTGGGGTGCACCAGTGTTATTTGTACATAAAAAGGATGGCACTTTGAGAATGTGTATCGAATATTGACAATTGAATAGGGTGACGATTAAGAATAAATACCCCCTCCCCGGGATTGATGATTTATTTAATCAGTTACAGGGTGTCAAATAATTTTCAAAAATTGATTTGAGATCAAGTTATCACTAAGTGAGAGTGAAGGAGAAAGATATACCTAAGACTGCTTTCAGAATACGCTATGGTCACCTTGAATTTCTTGTTATGTCATTTGGGCTAATGAAAGCATTAGCAGTTTTTATGGATCTGATGAATAGGGTATTCAAGCCATTCTTGGATGTGTTTGCGATAGTATTTATAGATGATATTTTGGTATATTAAAGATCAAAAGAGGACCTTGCAAATCACTTTACGACAAGTGTTACAGGTTCTTCGTGATAAACAATTGTATGCCAAATTTTCTAAATAATTTTGGCTAAACTCAGTGCCATTCTTGGATCATATTGTATATGATGAGGGAATAAGGGTGATTCGCAAAAGATAGAGGCTGTGAAAGATTTACCAAGACCAACGACACCCTCGAAAGTTCGGAGCTTCCTAGGTTTGGCAGGTTATTACAGAAGGTTTGTCGAAATTTTTTCTTCAATTTCTACACCTCTTACAAACTTGACACATAAGGAAACCAAGTTCCAATGGAAAGATGATTATGAAAGGATCTTCCGGGAGCTGAAAAATAAGCTAACTTTTACACCTGTGCTAATATTTCCAGAAGGCACCGAGGGGTATTTAGTGTATTGTGATACTACAGGAGTTGGCTTAGGGTATGTACTGACACAGTATGGTAGGGTAATTGGTTATGCATTTAGACAACTATGATCACATGAGAAAAACTATCCAACACATGATTTGAGCTAGCAACGGTTGTGTTTGCTTTGAAAATATGGCGCCACTATTTGTGTGGACTTCACATTGACATATATACGGATCATAAGAGTTTGAAATACATTTGTTAGGCAAAAATACATAAATTTAAGACAATCAAGATGGCTAGAGCTAATAAAGGATCACGACGTTGATATACTATACCATTCGGGGAAGGAAAATGTGGTAGACGATGCTCTGAGTCATAGGGAAATCGTGAATACTAGTGATCAAGCTGTGGTAAGTCAAGGAGTGGCTAAGGATCTGCGTCAGCTAGCTAGTTTGGGAGTTTGCCTTCTTGAAACTCCAAAGGAAGGGGTTATTATACATAATGCAACAACTTCTTCATTAGTAACAGAGGTGAAAGAAAAATAGTTCGAGGATCCTGATTTATGATAGCTTAAGGAAAAGGTGAGTCAGGGTACGATAAAGGGCTTTGATCTTACACAAAATGGAGTACTTTATTTCCAAAATAGATTATGTGCGCCTGATATTAATGGAATAAAGAAAAGGATAATGGAAGAAGCCCATCATTCTCGATATCCATCTATCCAGGATCAACTGAGATGTATCATGACCCGAAGGGAATGTTTTGGTAGGGAAGCATGAACAAGGACCTTGCAGAATTTGTGGCTCAATGTCCAAATTGCCAATAAGTCTAAGTAGAAAACCAAAAACAAGGAGGTTATATGCAATGTATAGAGCTTCGAACATGGAAGTGGGATATGATTAATATGGATTTTGTTACCGAGTTGCCTCGCTCATTTCAGAAGTTTGACTCCATATGGGTAATAGTTGACAGACTCATAAAGTCAGCACACTTCTTGTAAGCCAGGAATGATTATACAACTGAAGAGTATGCCAACCTATACCTCAAAGAGATAGTCAGGCTACATAGAGTCCCAATCTCCATTATATCTGACCAAGGAGCTCAATTCAATACAAAGTTTTGGAAGTCCGTCCAAATAGGTTTAGGAACACAAGTGAATTTGGGTACAACATTCCATTCTCAAACAGACGGTCAAGTAGAAAACACCATTCAAACACTTGAAGATATGTTGCGAGCTTGTGCATTGGACTTTAAAGGTAGTTGGGTGGATCATTTGCCACTTATACAATTTTCCTATAATAATAGCTACCATGCGAGTATCAAGATGGCAGAGTATAAAGCTTTCTACGGAAGGAAATGCAGATCACTAATTGGATGGTTTGAAGTGGGTGAAACCATCTTTCTTGGGCCAGATCTAGTATAACAAGCCATGAAAAAGTTAAGGTAATACAACAAGGGCTAGAAACAGCCCAAAGTCATCACAAATCATATGCGGATGCTAGAAGGAGAGGACTGGAGTTCTCAGTTGGGGATTAGGTATTTTTAAAGGTGTGTCCAATGAAAGGGTTATGAGGTTTGGTAAGAAAGGAAAACTGAACCATGTTACATAGGGCCATATAAAATTATTAAGAAGTTCGGGTAGGTTGCATATGAACTAGACCTACCCCAAGAGCATTCAATGGTTCATCGAGTTTTTCATGTCTCAATGCTTTAAAAAGGCATAGGTGACCCATCCTGTATCACTCCTATTGATGATGTGCAGGTTACAAAAGATCTCACTTATGAAGAGGTACCTATTGCTATTCTAGATCGTTTAGTTAAGAAGTTAAGAAATAAAGAAATAGCATTAGTAAAAGTACTTTGGAGAAATCAGCAAACATAAGAAATAACATGGGAGGCCGAAGAGGCAATGAAATCAAAATACCCTTGCTTATTTGAAGCTAAAGAGGAAGTCCAACATGCAGAATTGGGAAACTAATAGGTATGTGTGATTGAGTACTTACTGTGTTGTCAAAAGTATGTGTAAGTAAAGGTTTAAACTTGGTTAAGCTATCCAATTGTGCTAACATTCAAGGACGAATGCTCCTAATGGGGGGAGGATATAACACTACACATCATACAATACTAGTACTATACAAATAAAATATGATATGGTTTAGTCAAATTAGCTTCCATTTTAAAAAGTACTTCAACCTTATGTCAGAGGGTGATATGTGCGTCTAACGCTTAAGAGGATTGATTGCATACAAGTTTTATGTCAAATTGAGGAGATCACATCACTAAACAAAGTGAGATAATTGAGGTACATGTAGTACTCATGAAGCTAGCAGGTGAATCACCTATTTGCTTAACATAAATTTGCTAGCTAAACGGAGACGAGGCCTGACGTCGAGTTTATCTAAGTCCGATTGTGAATAAAGTTCATGTTAAGAGTGTAACTTTAGCCTATGTTTTACCATCATAAATGGACAATACTTAAAGCCCAAGATGAATAATAAAAGGGCCTAAGTATATCACAACCCATTTGACTAATTAGGCCCAAACTAAGTGAAGAGGAATTACGAAAATGGGTAGCCAAGGCCCATCGAATTTGAGACCCATTTAGGCCCAAGTGTGAGGGTCAAGCTACTACATCACTAGATTATTAATATGTGTTAATATGTGGTCAAAATCTCAAGAGAAAGTTGGCCAAAGAGACCCTTTAAAAGGGTTCAAAAATAGCCTCTTAATTCATTTCACTTTAGAACAATTTTTAGCTTTCCTATAGACTCTTTTTCACTTTACTTCTCTTCACAAGGAAGCCAATAAAACCATCTAGGGTTGTTGAAGGAAACCTAAATCTTGAATACTAAGGTAAGTGGAAACATACATGTATTTTTTATACTTATACCATGACAAAGAAGAAATATATGCTAGTTATGCTTGTGAACAAAGGTGGAACAACATGTGTTTAGAAAGTTGTTGCACACTTGCCTTTTTTAACTGATTTCTCTATGATTTGTGGAATGTATTATGAAGAGAGGTTGATGTTCTTATCATATTTTAAGTTATAGGAAATAATCTAAGGTTTCCACCCTTATTTTGTTTCATTTAAATACGAGTTTTATTGTACTATCTTAAGTGTGATTTTAATTGAAACTTGTGGGATAATGAATGAAAGGCTATTGCCTCATGTCCTTCATGACTACTTTGGCATTTTCTGAGACTATCCTAAGGCTATTTTTATGTATAGATATGTTGAGGACCGTTTTGGTAAAGTTGAAACAGGTTCGGGATTGTTGACGTCAAAATGTAGCGAGAATACGAATGTGATGCTGCCTATTTGTGTGTTGTGCAGGATTGTTATGTCTTGTACCTTGTGAACTGTTGTAGCACTATTAATTGTTTAAAACAAGATGCATATGACATGTACATAACAATGGTTTCTAGAAAATACGATTATAAGTGAAAAGGTTGAAGGAATGCCTTTGGGTCTCTTATTATAAGCTTGCTGCCCGAGTGTTAGTTTTTATGTTAACGGACTTCCAAGAAGTGTTTCTTTGCTTCTTATACTAGTCTTATTACCTAATATATTATAGATGAATATTTGATGGAAAACACAATCACTCCAAGATAGTAACGATGTCATATAACGAGGCATGTAAGGATACTCGATTTCATATTACATGGCATGAAACCTAGGTTTTTCCTTGGTACATAAAGGCTCCTATCTACTCCAACATAGCAAACAGACATGTCTCCACTCTTTTACATGCTCATATGCTCCCATACATAGTCACTTGAAAACTTGCATACATACTTGGATACCAAGATACATGAGTTCGTTCTACTAAATAATGTTCTTGTGTTGTTCTACCTCCTATGTATTTCATTATTCGTCTAACCTACTCCTTTCATTATGGTGTTATCTTTTGTGATTATTTACATGTCATATAATATATCTACAGTCCTCTATTCCAATATTATGACCACTAAAAGAATCATCTCAATAGTAATTGAAAGATAAAGTATATTGATTATTGATGGGTGGTAATCCAAGGGGTGGAAGAATCACCCAGCCAGGGTCGATCCTATCATTGGGGGTAGCCCATGGGGTGAAAGGAAAAGCCTAGCCAGGGACGATCCTGGTATAGATTTACCACTGATCAGCTGGTCATTTGTATCAGTTGTTGTGCATAAATTGTACAGTAATGGTGAAGTAACAAAAATAGCATAAAGTACATGATCCCACAGTATAACTAAGGGTGGTCTCTTATCCTACACCAGTGCATAGTTTCATTTGAGTTGTTACTTCATATACAGTATTTCCTACCTTACATCTTCAGTACACTATCTCGTATATGATGTCTCTTATGGGGGACCTGTATTTCATACTATACATAGGTGCTAGTAGATCTCCTAAGTAGGAGTACAAGATATCTAGCTACTGCTACCAAGCTCCAGGTTGCTTCAGAGCTTTGTGTGTCTAGAGCTTATATTTTTGTATTGTATAAATAGTCAAGACGGGGTCTGTCCTGACCCTTATTAGATACTTTTCCTTATCTAGAGGCTTTGTAGATTACTTAAATTAAAGTTTGGTCATGTCTCGTGCTTTTGACGACGTGGCCCCAACGGCTTAGCCATATGTATTTCCTTTTGGCTTGTCATTACTGTTTACTTTCTTAAAGACATGCTGAATTTAGAAATCTCTTATAATACGTATAGAAAGAGTAGAGATACAGGTTGGTTCTCCCGAGCCTTATTAGCAATGGGTGCCAGTTCGCCTTAATGAGACTTGGGGCGTGATAGCCATCCAACCTTTGATGTTCGACCTTCACTTGTTGGCAATTGTGACCTCCGAATATGATCTACATAGTGTCTCTCTTCTGACCACCCCACCCATACACTTCCCTCAAATCCCTATGCATCTTTGTAGAACTGGGGTGACTGGAATAGGATGAATTATGGGCCTCCTTCAAGATCAATTCTTTCTAATGAAATTATGGGCCTCCTTCAAGATCAATTCTTTCTAATCATCCATATTTGGCACACACAATCTACCTTAGTACGTAAGGGTACCATCTCCCCCTTGGGAGAAAACCTTCAATTTACCATCTCACACCAAGGCCTTCAACTCTAGCAAGGCGGGGTCAAGATCTTATTTTGCCTTTTCCTCCTCAATCAAGGAAGACTTAGAACCATCAACAACCACTACACCACCACTATAATCTCCATCTAACCTAACCCCTAATCTAGCCAACCGGTGAACCTCTCTTGCCACCTTTTTACCACCATTATCAACATGAGCTAGACTACTTATAGACACCCTACTTAAAGCATCAGCCATAACATTAGCTTTGCCAAAGTGATAATGGGCACTGATATCATAATCTTTAAGGATCTCTAACCACCTTCTTTGTCTTAAGTTAAGATCTTTTTGGGTGAACACATATTGGAGACTCTTGTGGTTGGTAAACAAATCAACATGAACCCAATACAAGTAGTGATGCAAAATTTTCAAAGCAAATACTATGGCTGCCAATTCAAGACCATGGGTGGGATAATTCTTCTCATGTACCTTAAGTTGTCTAGAGGAATATGCTATCACCTTACTGGTTTGCATCAAAACACACCCCAAACCAATTGTTAAAGCGTCACAATATACAACAAATTCTTCCATCCCTTCCGATAGAGCCAAGATAGGAGCACAGATAAGCTTATATTTCAAAGTTTAGAAACTCTTCTCACACTATTTGGTCCACACAAATTTTTCCTTCTTTTGTGTCAATCTTATCATAGGAGAAGCAATAGAAGATAACCCATTAACAAATCTCTGGTAATAACCCACCAAATCCAAGAAACTTCTAATATCTGATGGAGTCAAAGGTCTAGGCCAATTTCTAATCACCTCCGTCTTCTTAGGATCTACCTTAGTTCCATCACCCGACACCACATGCCCTAGAAAAGTAACTTCTTTCAACCAAAACTAACATTTCTGATATTTTGTATACATCCTCTCCTCCCTCAAGATTTGCAAAACCACCCTCAAGTGATCCACATACTTATCCTCACTATGGGAATAAATCAAGGTATCATCATTAAAAGACATGACAAACAAGTCAAGGTAGGGTTTAAAAACCCTATTTATGAGATCCATAAATATGGACCAATGATCATTCTTGTAAAAGTGAGTAGCCCCATGAAGTTGATAAAAAAGGTCATCAATCCTTGGTAGAGGGTACTTGTTCTTTATGGCGACCATAAACCATCATTTTTCTTCATAAATAATACTGGTGCACCCCAAGGTGGTGACTTACTAGGCCCTAAAAAAATCCTTCTCCAACAAATCCCTCAATTTCTCCTTCCGCACCTTCAACTCCATCAAGCCCACGCAGAAAGGGAGAATAGAAATGGGTTATTGGGAAGGAGGTCTATACTAAAACCTATCTCCCTTTCTCGAGGAATAACAGGAAGCTCATCGAGAAACATATCATGAAACTTATTAACCACTAGAACTGACTCAATAGGAAGGACTTTTGAATTGACATCCCTAACCCTCACAAGTTGATAGAGACAACCCTTAGAAAACAACTTTTGGGCTTTAAAACAAGAAGTGAATGTACCCTTGTCCACTATATCACAACTTTTTCACTCAAGGACAGGCTCATTGGGGAATCAAAATTTAACCATATGGGTTCTACAATAAATAGAAGCATAGTATGCTTGCAACCAATCCATCCCAAGAATGACATCAAAATCACAAGGCAAGATTTTATGCAAAATGAACACGAGAAAACTTTCATAGACTCTTTTAGCAACAATGGACTCACCAATAGGGGTAGACACTTCATAAGGTCCACACAACAGTTCGGGACTAACATGAATCTTTTTGCAACAAAGGAGTAATAAAAGAAAGAGTGGCACCTAGGTCTAATAATGCCTACACATCAAAAAAGAAAACCTTTAACATACCAGTAACAACATCAAGCACCTTATCAATTCCTTGTCTCCCTTGAAGAGCATATAATATATTTTTCTTTGGTACACCCCCTTGTTGGCCTCCTCTTCCCCTTTGACCTGCATTAGCTCTTTTGCCTCGAGGACAACCATCATTACCTTTGGGTTGAGCATGTGGACAATCAATAACCTTGTGGACAACTTCACCACAACTAAAGCAAGCATCTGAATTTCTTAAACAATGACCACTATGGTTCTTTCTACACCTTGGACATCTAGGTTTTCCCATTTCTCCATTTCCACCTTGGAATATTTAATTAGGCACCAAATCATTGGTAAACTTCTAGTTGGAAGCATTGGTCTACCCTTGTCTTTGGAACTTATGGCCTTGATGGAAGTGGCCATCCTTAGAGCCATGGAATCAACCTTCAAATCGAGCCCTCTTGGACTCACCAACCTTCCTTTCTAAGATTCTCCCCCTCTAGTTGCTTGGCATATGTCATGAGCCGAGACAAATCCATGTCCCCTACTAGCATGGTGGTACGACACTCCTCATTAAACAAGTTGGATACACCCGACACAAATTTGTTCATCCTTCACCCAGGCTCGGCAACCAATTATGGAGCATTCTAGAAGAGTTGGTTGAACATGAGGGTATACTCTCTCAAACTCATGGACCCTTATTTAAGATTCATAAATTCCATCATCTTCACCTCCCTTAGTTCAATAGGAAAGAACCGATTGAGAACTGTAACTTTGAACTCTTCCCAAGAGAGAGCATCACCATTTCCCTTCACTATCTTCAATTGAGTAAATCGAATTTGAGCTACCCCTTTCAGTTTGTAGGCCTCCAACTGATGTGCTGTCAAATTACAACACATTTGATGCCTGAAACAAGAGATTTTGCAAATTCTTAATGTGACTTTTTATGGTTTTTATGTATTTTTATGTTGTTCTTGTAGAAAATATATGTTGGCTTGATCTTGGGAGAAAATTGCAGATTTTGCTGAAGTACAAGACATATAAGCCACCTTACGAGTCGTAGCCCTAGCTATGAGTTGTTGGGTGCCTTCGTAGCAAGAAACAATGAGCAATATTAGGAATTTGAAAAGCGAAGGTTAGCAATGCGAGGCAAAACTACAAGTCGTAAGGTGCACTACGATTCATAAGAGGGGGGTCTCATAGCAAAAAACAGTGTGCCAAAAGATTAAACCAAGAACTGCAGCTTAGGACTACAAGAACACACGATGAGTCGTAGAGCACACCACAACTCATAGCAATGGATCATAGCAGTTAAGTCTGACATGCCAATTGCTGACTACAAAAGCCTGATTACGACATGTAGGTCACCCCACGAGCCATATCTGCGAGACAAAACTGCTGTAAGCTGTATTTTTTATTTTATTTTTTGGGTATTTTTTCAAATAGAATAAACAAATAATGTTAGATGTTTTTGGGAGGAGATTCAAAATTCCTCAGTTTTGGAAGAAACTTTGAATATTCTTAAAGAACTTTTCTAGGGTTTACTGTAGATTTTATCTTTTCATTTGAAGATCCATTTTGGGGGATTGCAAATCACATTGTAATAATCTTCCATTAATCTAAGTTATGGTTTCAACTTCAAGGTGTTTTTGTTCTTTATTGTTTTTGGGAAATCTCTCAACCATGTGTTTTACATTCATTGTTGTTGATTTTTCCTTAGCCAGGAGTGGCTAAGCACCTTCAACCTGGGGTTGTGGGAACTATGAGGAGTTTACTTAAAATAACCTATAGTCACAACTCGATCCTAGGGCCTAGATGTGACACGGCGAATGGGGACCCGAAGGAACCCCAATCAAGCCTCTTAGCATATCATTACACATCCTTGGTTGCGGAAGCAATAAAATAACAATACGATATAGTAAATATGGTATACGGGGCTAAGGGATATCCTTCATATCACAAAACATCAAGAGTTTAAGGGAGTCAAGCTTATAAAATCATTATATAACTTGTCTAACAACACCTCTAAACATATAACTTAGTACGGGCCAAGACAAGCAACTGGGCTTATCCTCATGATCAAGCATACAATAGAGAAAAGAGTGTCTATACATAGTATAATCAAAAGAATTATGTCCTCGAAGTTGAGGACTCACCAACTTGCTTTGGGAGATATCGCACTAGCCATATGGAGAAGGAGGATGATCAAGTGGGGCTCCGGTTCCTACATGGTAACATCATGTAGGCATAGATTCTGCGTTAGTACATTTGAATGTACTAAGTATGTAAGATGCGATGCTATAATAGATAGGCAACTCAATCAAAATGCATAATAAGACAATGAATGAGCATATAGTAATATGGAATGCATGAATGATACTTGAGGTAAAACATGCTTATATAGAACATATTACATGTGTAGTAAGAGACCAACTTTATGATTGATTTTCATACTCTACCATCCATGGTGATTGAGGTATTAACCCTTCAATTGGTTAATGGTGGTTATACCCTGCCATCCATGGTGCCTGAGTTATCAACCCCTCAATTAGTTTATGGTGGTTACACCTTGCCATCCATAGTGATTGAGCGCTAGCACCCCTTCAAATAGGTGTGGTCGACTTGCAACACTATAGTCATATTTCATGAAATCGACACATATAAACCTTTCTTTAATAATCATAAAGTCATTGAAGTCATAGGCCATGCAATGGATCATCAATAGCTCAAGAACCCTAAATCAGACATTTTATCAAACACTTGGTAGGTGTGTAATGCTAATGTAAAACCATGCAATTTAAAAGTGAAATCATGAAAAAAAATCTTGAAGTAAATCAACCCACCAACACTTGGTAATACCACCTTGCAAAATACATTAAAACCCTGATCAAAACTCATCATAAGTCTTAGATACATAGCTCAAAACATGCATAAAGTCATACTTTTATAAAACCCCAACATAGTTCATAGTCAAATTTATAATAGAAGACCCATAAGTAAAATCAACTTGGAAACGTGTAATTTTTGTAAAAGGGAAGTTTGGGGACAATATGTGAATGGTTGAAACCCACGTTGGAATAGAGGCTTGAAGTTTGGGTGATTTCCTTAAGGTCCGGACAGATATGTGGCACTTGAATTTTGAGAGAAATATCTTTCTGTGTTTGAGAGAGCATTTGGGGAATGTCTAGTACGATATGATGTTGAAATATGGCTAAGTATGGGTATTTTCACGTATGGGAAGACTTAGTCCCAAGACTGAAAAAGTCTTGGACCAAACTAACAATAATTGGGCAAAAATACACAATGGCACTCCTTAGTCGAGTTGCGCCAGCGGCACTGCTCTTTGGAAATGACATTTTCTGATTTTCAAAATTTAATACGATCTCTCTAAAATTGGGGTTAGACCTATTTACCACTCAAATTTGTCCCTGATCAAGAATGTGTAGTAAAATTTTTGATATCATACAAAAATTTTGAGATATATGGAATTTACAAATCTGGGCACTTCTGAGGAACATTTTCGGGCACTTTTTGGGGTCGTTTCCATAGTTTACCCTTGGGAGAATTCGTCCTTGAATGTCAAAGAAGCGTACATAATAAGAGTAATCATGAAGAAATCAGTCCCCAATAAGAATGCAATCATGCACTTAAGTATCGTTTCAAAAATCTCAACATAAGTGTTTAAAATCACCATGAACTTGTCAACGTAAACATGAATGCATGTAAATGGTATAAGGGATGATAAATGAGACATAAAATCACATAGGTCACTTAGAATTAGTACCTTTGGCTTGAGTAGAATGGAAAAGATAGTAATATCGCTTTTGCATGTCCGACTCGGCCTCCAGGTAGCACTTTCGACTTGTTAATTCCTCCAAAGGACCTTAAAGGAAACCACATCCTTGTTTCTCAAACTCTTCACTTGTCTATCAAAGATCTCTTTTGGAATATCTTCATAAGTCAATTTTCCTTCAACAACACCCACAACATCCAATGGAACAATAACATTCAGATCACCCACACACTTCCTCAATATAGACACATGGAAGACCGGATGAACCAAATCCATTTCACTAGGCAACTCCAAATCATAGGCCACCATACCAATCCTTCTCATCACCCTATAAGCACTCACAAGTCGTGAACTTAATTTAACCTTTTTAGCAAACTGAACCACGCGCTTCATGGCTGAAACCTTCAAATAAAACCAATCATAAACTTTAAATTCAAGGTCTCTTCTCCTCATATCGAAATAGGACTTTTGACGACTTTGGGCCATTTTCAACCTATCCCTAATTAACCTTACCTTCACCATAGCCTCCATAACAAGTTCCAGACCCAATAAAGCCATTTCTCCCACTTCAAACCATCCAACCGGTGATCTACAACGTCTACAATAGAGGGCCTCAAAATGAGTCATACCAATGCTAAAATGATTAGCTATCATAAGCAAAATCAATCAGTGGAAGATGATCGTCCCAACTACCCATAAACTCCGAAACACAAGTTCTAAGAATATCCTCAAGAGTTTGGATAGTTTTTTTGACTTGGCCATCCATTTGAGTGTGAAAGGCCATAACTTTACCTTGGTTCCAAGACCTCTTTAGAAGGACCTCAAAAAGTGAGAAGTGAATTAAACACCATGATCCGATATGATAGACAAGGGCACCCCATGCAATCTAACAAACGCATGGATATATATTGGCATAATCTTTGGCCCCATAAATAGTCTTGACCAGTAGAAAATGAGCCGACTTTGTCATCCTATCAACTACAACCCATATGGAATCAAAACCTTTTCTAGACTTAGGCAACCCAACCAAAAAATTCATATTAATTTTCTCCCACTTTCAAGTAGGAATGTTTATATCTTGGGTGGCCTTTGATGTTCGGCTTTGATATTTTGGCAACTATGGCAACCGGATACAAATTTGGCAACGTCTTTCTTCAAATCTCCCCACAAAAACAAATCCCTCATATCCCTATACATCTTGGTAGAACCAGGGTAGTAGAATAGGAAAAATTACGAGCCTCATCAAGAATCTTCTCTCTCAAGTCATCAACATAAGGCACACACAACCTACCTTGGTACCTAAGGGCGCTATCTCCCCCTTGGAGGAAAACCTCCACCTAGCCATCTCTCACCAACACCTTCAATTTTAACAAGCAGGGATCAAGATCTTGCATTGCTTTCACCTCATCAACCAAGAAAGATTTTGAACCATCCATAACCAGAATACCACCATTATGAACCTCTTCCAACAAAACGCCAATCTAGCCAACTAATGGACCTCTCTAGCATACTCTTGGCCACCACCATCAATATGAGCTAGGCTACCCATAGACGCCCTACTCAAAGCATCCGCCACCATATTAGCCTTACCAAGTTAATAATGCACACTCATATCATAATCTTTAAGAAGTTCTAACCACCTTTGTTGTCTCAAGTTGAGATCTTTTTGAGTGAACACATACTGGAGACTTTTATGATCGGTAAACACATCACATGCACCCCGTACAAATAATGACGCCAAATTTTCAAAGCATAAACCACGCGGCCAATTCAAGATCATGAGTAGGATAATTCATTTAATACGCATTAAGTTTCCTAGAAGCATAGGCTATTATCTTACCATTTTTCATCAACACACAACCCAAAACAATCATGACGCATCACAATACACAACAAACCCTTTCAACCTTTCCGGTAGAGACAAGATAGGAGCGGACACAAGCTCATATTTCAAGGTTTGGGAACTCTTTTCACACTCATCGGTCCATACAAACTTAGCCTTCTTTTGAGTGAACTTAGTCATAGGAGAAGCAATAGAAGATAACCCATTCACAAACCTTCGGTAGTAACCCGCTAAGACCAAGAAGATTCTAATATTAGATGGCATCAATGGTCTAGGCCAATTTCTAATCACATTCACCTTCTTAGGATCCACCTTATTACCATCCCCCAACACCACATGAACTCAAAAGTAACCTCTTTCAACCGAAATTCACATTTCTCATGCTTGACATACAACTTCTCTTACCTTAACTTTTGCAACACCGGATTTATATGCTCCTCCTCACTATAAGAATAGATCAAAATATCATTAATGAATACCATCACAAACAAATTAAGGTAGGGTTTAAAGACCCTATTCATAAAATCCATGAGGATAACAGGTGCATTGGACAACCCGAAAGACATAACCACAAGTTCATAATGCCCATACCTAGTTAGGAATGCCATCTTGGGAATGTCACACTCCCTCACCTTTAGTTGATGATGCTCGGGTCAAAGATCAATCTTGGAGAAGTGACTAGACCGTTAAAGTTGGTCAAACAAATCATAAATCCTTGGTAGAGGATACTTATTCTTGATGGTGACCCTATTAAGTTGCCGTTAGTCAATGCACATTCTCATAGACCCATCTTTCTTCTTCACAAATAACACCGGTGCACTGCAAGGTGATTGGCTAGGCCTGATAAAACCCTTCTCCAATAATCCCTCAATTGCTCCTTCAACTCCTTCAAATCCACTGGGTCCATATAGTAAGGGGGAATAAAAATGTGTTGAGTATCGAGAAGAAGGTCTATACAAAAGTTTATTTTCCTTTCTAGAGGAACATCGAGAAGTCATTTGGAAAGACATCAAGGAACTTATTTACCACCTAAACCAACTCTAAAGGAAAGACTTTGGACTCACTTCCCTACCCCTTACAAAATGATAGAGACACCACATAGAGATTAACTTTTGGGTTTTAATGCAAGAGATAAACCTACCGTTAACCACCATATCATGATTCTCCTACTCAAGGATGAACTCATTTGGAAATTTGAATTTGACCATACGGGTTCTAAAATCAATAGAGGCATAATATGCATACAATCAATCCATCCCATGAATAACATCAAAATCAACCATATCCAACTCAACAAGATCAGAAGGCAATATTTTATGTAAGATGCAAACAGGATAATTTCCATATACCTTTCTACCAACAATAGATGCACCAATGGGAGTAGAAACCTCATAAGATTCTACACAACAATTCGGACTTAACATGAAACTTTTTGGCAATAAGTGGAGTAACAAAAGAAATAGTGGCACCCGGGTCTGTCAATGAATACACTTCAAAATCTCAGACTTCTAATATACTGGTGATGACATCCGACACCTCATCAATCTCTTGCCTACCTTGGAGTGCATAGGACAGATTTTGCCTTGGGGCACCACCTTCTTGGCCTCGTCTCCCCAAAGGAAGTATATTGGCATCCTGACCTTGTGTACGAACATCCTTACCCTTGTTGTGATTACGAGGACAATAAACCTTCTTGTGACCCACTTCTCCACAACTATAACAAGCATTAGCGTCCCTAAAACATGGGCCACCATGCCCTCTACCACATTTTGGACATATAGTAATAGTCTCTACACCACCATCACCTCGGTTCCTTGGGTTTCCATTGGCAAACCTCCTATTAGGAGAATGAGAAGACCCTTGGCCTTGATGAAACCGACCACCCTTAGGAATTTACAAAATTACCATCAAAGTGGGATCTCTTGGCCTCATTATCCCTCCTCTTCCTCAATATCTTCCCCTCTAATTATTCGATATAAGTCATCAAGTGGGATAAATCCATGTCATTAATCAGCATAGTGTACCACGACTCCTTATTCACCAAATCGAAAGCACCTATCACAAATTTATCCATTTGTCATTCAACAACGGAACCTTGCTTATTTCTTTTTTTGAGGATCGATGAATCGAATGATATTTCTTTTCTAATTTTGCCTCTTCTTCTCCCTCTAAATAAAAATTTTCCTTGCCATAATGGTTGAATTCCTATTAGTATCCATGATACAAGTCAAATCCTAAATGTAGAAATAGAAGAAGGTGGAACCCCTTCTCCATCGAAAGAAATGAGATTATCATGAATGAACACGTTAATTCATTCTAGATCTCGGGTCAGCAACCAAGTGTGGAGCATATTTGGAGAGTTGGTTGAACTTTAGGGCGTAATCCCTTACACTCATAGACCCTTGCTCAAATTTATGAACTCCATCGTTTTGGCCTCCTAAGCTCAAGAGGGAAGAACCGATTGAGAAATGCCCCCTTAAACTCCTCCAATAGAATCACATTGTTGTTCCCCTTCTCCTCCTTCCATTGAGTGTACAATATTTGAGCCACCCCCTTGAGTTGGTAAGCCGCCAACTTCTCCTTCTCTTCCGACCTCACACCCATGATAGCCAACACTTTGTAAACCTCATAGATACACTCTTGATGGTGCTCATCCACTTTGGACCCATTGAAATCTTATGGGTTCATCTTCATAAAGTCCCTCAATGGAGATGCTGGAGTAGGAGCATGAGGGGCTTGGGCTACTTTGTTGGCATGATTAGTCACGACTTGAGCTAGCAAAGCGAGAGCATCCCAGAGCCACCATGAGCCGATTGTCCCTCGGGTGTGCAGGATCTTCTTCCTTTTATGTTAGGCATGATCTAGCATAACAAAGAACAATCATTAGTGGGAAACTTTACCTTAACTTTTATAGCACAACATAGAGTAAGAAGAAGGGAAACATTTCGTAGAATGTCTCATAGCCTCTTACCCATAGTTCTAGTGGATAGCACAACCATGAATAAGACTCTAATCAACATGGTGTGTTATATGTTGAGGACCATTAACAACCTAATGCTCTAATATCAAGTTTGTCATAACCCGAGCATAGGGCCTAGACGTGATACGACGAATGGGGAACCCGAAGGAACTCCAATCAAGCCTTTTAACATATCATTACACATCCTTGGTGGAAAAAACAATAAAACCATAATAAGAGATTGTAAAGAGGAGATACAAGGCTAAGGGATATCCTTCATATCACAAAACATCAAGAGTTAAAGGGAGTCAAGCTTATAGCATCATTATATAACTTATCTAACAACACCTCTAACCATAAAACTTAGTGGAGGCCAAGACCAGCAACCGGCCTCACCCTCATATTTAAGCATACAATAAAGAAAAGAAATTCTAAACGTACTATAGATAAAGAGAAGTATGTCCTCAAAGTTGAGGAGTCGCCAACTGTCTTTGAGAGATATCACACTAGCCACATAAAGAAGGAGGATGATCAAGTGATACTCCGGTTACTACATGGTAATATCACGTAGGCATAGAGTATGTGTTGGTATGTTTGAATATACTAAGTATGTAGGATACAATGCTATAATAGATAGGCAACATAATCAAAATGCATAATAAGGAAATGAATGAGCATATAGCAATATGGCATGCATTAATGATACATGAGGTAAAATATGCTTATGTAGAACATATTACATATATAGGTAGAGACCAACCTTATGATGGATTATCATACCCTATAATACATGGTGATTGAGGTATCAACCTCTCAATTGGTTGATGGTGGTTACACCCAGCCATCCATGGTGATTGAGGTTTCAAACCCTCTATTGGTTAATGGTGGTTACATCTCGCCATCCATGGTGATTGAGGTATCAACCCCTCAATTGGTTGATGGTGGTTACACATTGCCATCAATGGTGACTGAGCTCTACCATCCCCTCAACTAGGTATGGTCAGCTTGCAACACTATAGTTATATTACAGGAAATTGACATATATCCACATGTCTTTCATCATCATAAAGTCATTCAAGTCATAGGCCATATAATGGATCATCAATAGCTCAAGAACCCTAAACCAAACATTTTTTCAAACACATGGTAGGTGCGTAATACTAATGTAAAACTATGTAATTAAAGAGTGAAATTATGTAAGAAATCTTGAAGTAAATCAATCCACTAATATTTGGTAATACCACCTTGCAAAATACATTAAAACCCTTAATTAAAACTCATCATAGATATTAGATTCAAATCTCAAAACATACAAAAATAGTCATACTTTTATAAAAGCCCAACATAGTTCATAGTCAAATTCATAATAAAAGACCCATAACTAACATCAACTTAGAAACATGTAAATTAGGTAAAAAGGAAGACCATCATGGGTGAAAAGATATAATAGTTGAAACCCACATACACTGACTTTGCAGAATTTCTTGATGAAGATTGAAAAGGAGGCATAAAGCTTAAGTGATTTCCTTAAGATCTAGAAAGAGATTTGGCAATTGAATTTTGGGTAAAATATTTGTCTAGTATGATATGGTGTTTAAATAAGGCTTGTGTAGGTATTTTCCCATATGGGAAGACTTAGGTCCAAGACTCAAAAAGTCTTGGACCGAATAAAAAATAACTAGGAAAAAAAACACAACGGTGCACCCTAGTCGCGTTGCACCAGGGATGCACACTTCTCTCTGGAAATCTTATTTAGCGATTTTCAAATTTTGATACGGTTGCTCTAAAATCGAGGTTAGACCCATTGCCCGCTGAATTTTTCCACCTGATCAAGAATATAAAGTCGGATTTTTGATATCGTGTACAAATTTTGAGATGTAAGAAATTTACGAATTTGGGCACTTTCGAAGCCTATTTCTGAGTACTTTTTTTGTTGTTTCACCTATACTTTGTGCATTTATTTGGTTGGGATTTGCATGTATTGTTTATTTTCATTATTTTAAATGTTTTTTGGTGGTGGCCAACACCAAACTCCCCCTACTATCACGATCCTGACCAAGGTAGTGACAAATAGGAAAAGGGAAGTAGATGATATGGTTCGGTTGATGTGTTCTCATCTAATCAACTAAACCTGACCAAGTAGAGGTTGAATGGGACAATAGGTTAACGGTTATTTGGAACATCATTGTTGCCTACCAAGTGCCACGGTTAAATTCAACCTTCACCATCATAAGAGGGTTGGAAGAACTTAAGTTACCATCATGCATGCAATGTCCTAATTAGTCATGTTGTCTAGGGTAATTGAGTCAACGAATCATGGGGAACACAATTCCCAAGTTGTCTCTCATTTTAATTGTCTTCTTGCATAAATAGTCTAATATTTATTTTTGTTCTTTATTTTGAATCACAAACCCCCTCCCCCATTTTAGGAAATGTAATGATCGATGCTTGAATTTATTGTTAGTGGATCAGCATAGTCAAGCCCCATATTCCCTATGGATTTGACTCTAACTTATGGTTAAGTTTATACTTGACTCTGACCCTGTCAGAGCGTGACCGTAAAAAATTATGGCATCGTTGTCAGGGAATACAACTAGGTGTTTGACTTGATTTCACTATTTGTTAATTAAGTGTTAATTTCTAGATTCTGTTATATTTTACTTTCATTTTTTGTTTTTGTTGTTCAGTTTCATTTGTAGGATATACTAAGTTGTATGCCCAACACAAGGAGCCAAGGAAATCCCTTAGTTCTAATTAGTTTGGAGATCATCGAATCGCAAGAAGAATGGCCCAAGAGAATGAGGATATAGCGATTGATGAAGCTATTGGTCAATATGAGAAAGATGTAGGTAGAGACAAAAACCCACCACAAAGGGAGAATAGGCCACACCATAGTGCATTCAATGAAAATGCATATGGATGGAACCAATATAGATTGAACCCTGTGGCTATGGATGTTGCTGGAGCTATAGTGTTGCCACAACCACTAGTAGAAACTATGTTTATTGTGTCTAGTTGTCTTCTACAAATGCTACAAAATCGTTGTTTGCTCATAGGGCTATATTAGGAGGATCCACACAGTCATCTCCACGAGACTATGATGGGGACCCAAAATCTTTCTATGGCTGCAATTAGTTTGATAGTTTTCCCAATTTTCTATAACTGGAAATGCGGCTATTTGGTTGTCTGAGCTCCCACAATGTTCGATCACTAGTTGGGTCGAGCTACAAAGAGCCTTTTCAGAAAGGTATTTTCCAAGGTACAAGAAGATAAAGCTCACCATAAACATTTTTGAACAATTGTCGGGTGACTCGATTAGTACTATGTAGGAATGCTTCACCAAATGCTTAAGGATGGTGCCGGACCATAACATTATTGATGATGCCTTGGTTGACATCTTTTATCGGTCGCTTGACTTGAATAATCAAGCTTGTGCCGACACAATCATGGGAGGCATGCTTTTTTATCAACCTTTTTCCATTAATCGCTGAAAGAATAGAGCAAGTAGTTTAAACAAATAGAGCATAGGGGCAAAGAGAGAGAGAGGTGCCATGAAGAGTTCTTGTGTGGTAAACACCAATAATGAGCAAGCTAAGGTCAATGAGGAGATTGTGCAATAACTTGCTCAACTTCGCACAAGCATGGACTTGGTCTTAAAGCAAAACAACATAAGTGTTCAAGCGATAACGAACCAACCTCCTAAGGCACGCATTTATGAAGAACCATTTTTTGATGAAGATGCTTGCTTCGTGAGTAACCAATCGGCAAGTCTCCGGAACAACCCCCAAGGGTCCAATTCGGACTGTTGGAGGCAAGGTTCCAAAAATCAAGGTCAGAACTACAACCGTGAGGGTATGTATAGGGATAACCAAGCTGGTTATTATGAAAGGGAATGAGTGCTGGATGCCAAATGGGATAGAAGAGATAGTTATTGAAATGGTCCTTATGCATTGTCCCACAACCGTAATACCGGGTCAAGTACTTCTAGGATTGTGGAGATGTTCGACATGTTGTTGAATAGGGCCAACCAACAAGATGAGACCTTGAAAGTAATGAATTTGGATATTTCAAGCATAAACCAAAAGATAAAGTCCCATCCGGTGTCTATTAAACAATTAGAGCAACAATTTGGCCAAGTTTCTTCTCAATTGAACCAATGCCAAAAGGGAAATTTTACCAAACAATATGGTTCAAAGTCAAAAGAATGATGGGCATTGCATGGTGGTCAGACTAGAAGTAATAAAAGCACCATTGATCCCCCTATGCCGATAGTTGAGGATGTTGCTTGTGATAAGAGTATTGATAGTAAAGCTGTGGTTGTGTAAGAAGGTTTGGAGAGTGACGGGATGCAATGAGAAGAAGCAAGAGAGCAAGAAAAGGTTAATATGATTCCTAAATCTCCTCCCACCTTTCCTCAAGCACTTAAGAAAAAGGAGGGTTATAGAAAATTCAAACACTTCTTTTCGATGTTAAAGCAATTTTCCTACAACATTCCCCTTCTAGAAGCTTTGGAGAAGATTCTCGGGTATGCCAAGTACATGAAGGATTTAGTACAAAGAAGTGTACGTTAAGACAAGAGCTTTTGCAAGAGCTCCAACAATTTAGTGTCATCATGACCAAATGCCTAGTCCAAAAGCTGGAGGATCCCGATGCATTCACTATTCCTTGCACCATTGGTGTTGTAGAATTTGAAAGAGCATTGTGTGACTTAGGAGCAAGTATTAATCTAATGCCTCTTGTCATGTTCAAAAATCATAGTCTTTGTACTCCTACTCCAACAAAAATCTGATTACTCATGGCGGATAGAACCATCAAAAAGTTGGAAAGGATACTCTTCAATATCTTGTAAACATTGACAAATTCATCTTCCCCCCAGGTTTCGTAATTCTTGATTGTGAGATTGATTTTGAGGTACCTATTATATTTGGTAGACCTTTTCTAGCTTCCAGGAGAGCCTTGATGGGTATAGATTCTGGTCAACTTTGGATCAAGGTCAATGATGCAGAGGTTATTTTTGACATCTACCAATCAATGAAACACCCGGATTAATTCAAGAGTGAGGTGTAGGCCATTGGAGATTTTTGATGATGGATGATAACTAAATTGAGCTGCGATACTAAATCAAGAGCTTCTTGTAAGTCAACCCAAGGTATGCCCCTTGTTTCCCCTACTACTTACATATGTATACTTTAAGGATAAAGTATCGTCTTTTTGTGGGGTGTGGGAAATTATGGATTAGGGTGAAGTCTGAGTAGCCTTGAGTTTATAACTTCTCCTATTTTTGATTCCAAGGTTATCTTGCCTTGTTTCTTTTTCCTTGTGGATGTTTTTAATTTTTATGGTCTGGCATGTTTAGGTAGTGTAGAAAATTTGTAGATATACAATATTTATTATCTTTTCGCATATATATAATCTATAATGATTTTATTTTGAAAATTGGGTACCTCAAAATTTTTGGGATTGTTTGTTACCATTGCAATCTTGCATATGGTTATTTGGCAATGTTTATTCTGATAAAGAGAAGACAAGTAGATGCTTGCAGCATGACCTGTGAGTCTATGTTGATTGTGTATTCAATGCCATGTATGTGTGAGCTAATTTTTTCATGTTTTTGCATTTTATAATTATTCAGAACTTGCCTTGTTACTCTAATATTGGATTGGAGATATGGTTTATTAGGAAAGAAACTCAGGCTATTGTTCTTTTAGTAAGTCCACATTTGCCAAAATGACCTACCAAATATAGTAGTTGATCCTTCGTTCCATATTTTTGAGCTTTACATGTATATGTTCTTTCTCGACACCTAGCTAGCCTAACCTTATTTTGTCAAATACCTTGATATTGAACCTGGTCTATCCTTGAATATATGAACTTTGATTGAGGCCGAAGACCTAAGTTGAGGGTGGCTACCAAAAGTGGCCCTGCTTTAGGGAATGGATATTGTGTACTTCACCTCAGGTTAAATACCTAATGCCTAAGTTGAGGGTGGACTTTGTGCTGGTAAAGTAATGAAAATGAGGTGGTCTGTTAGGAAAGCAAGAAAGAAGAGAAGGATCATGTATCGGGGGAGAGGAAAAGAAAAAAAAAGTGCCTTGGATTGAAAAGAATAGCAAAATGAGTTCAAAAATAAGGCACAACTGAAAAAGCAAAAGAAAGCACCCGGAAAAGCTTGAAAAGGAAGAATAAGGGAGGGTATAATGAAAATGGTTGAGTTATGGAGTTACGTGATGTGCTGTCAAAATACAACACATTTGAAGCCTGAAACAAGGGATTTTGTGAGTTCTTAAAGTGTGTTTTTATGATTTTGATGTGTTTTTGTGTTAATCTTGCAGAAAAGTTAGGTTGGCATGATTTTGAGAAAAAGTTGCAGATTTAGAAGCATAAGCCTTACGAGCCCACCTACGAGTTGTAGCTCAAGCTACGAGTCATAGGGTGGTGTCGTAGCTCAAGCTACCATTAATAGGGTGGTGTCGTAGCAAGAATTAGAGACAAAAATTCAGAAATCTGCTAAGTGGAGGTCACCCCTACGAGGCCATCGTACGAAATGCAAGCCTTACTACGACTCGTATAGGTGGACCCATAACAAGAACTAGAGAGCCAAGATGTTGGACAAAAAAACTAAAGGCCAAGACTGCGAGAAGAATGTATGCGTCTTACTTCAAGCAATGACTCATACCTATTGGTCATACCAGTTTAGTCCAAGATGCCAAGAAATATGATACGAGACCCTGACTACAACTCGTAGGTCATCCTATGAGTCGTTACTACGAGACTTATCAGCTGCCAGCTGTCTTTTCTGTGTAAATTCTAGGGTTATTTTGTAAATACTATATATAGTTTAAGTTAGGTTATGAGAAGGAGTTCGACCAGTAGACAATCTAAAATCACATTTTTAATCTTAGCTATTTACAGTAGTTTATTGTTCTCTCTTGGAAAACCCATTTTGGGGATTGCAAATCTTGCCTTGTACTCATTGTTGATCAATCAAACTTGTGAGTTTGCAGCTTGTGGTTCCTATTTTCTTTATTGTTATTGGTAAAACTCTCGTTTATTCTTATATGTGCATTTTTTTCTTGTTTTACCTTAGACATGAGTAGCTAAGGAACCACAACTTGGGGTTGTGGGAACGATGAGATGTCGACTTGAAATAACCTAGGTTTACCGCATTTCTATGATTGGGCTTTTGCATATATTGTCTATTTTCCTTCATTTTTATTATTGCTTGGTGGTGGGCAACACCAAATCCGGCTTACTATCACGATCCCGACTAAGGTAGTGATGAATAGGGAAAGGGAAATAGATGACAAAATTTGATTGATATGTTCTTGTCTAATCAACCAAGCCTGACCAAGAGGAGGTTGACTAGGACAATAGGTAATAGTTAGTTGGCATGCCCTAGTTGCTGATGAAGCACCATGGTAAAATTAAACTTTCACCTACACAAAAGGGATGGAAGAACCTAAGTTACCATCCTGCATTCAAATCACGAATTGTAGATACGTTATCTAGGGTAATCGAGTCGACGAACCATGGGTAGCACAATTCCCAAGTTGTCCCCAAAGTTTAGTGTTTCCTCACATTATAGTTAGTGTTTGTTTTATTTTCTTTTTTGAATCACAACCCCCCCTCTATTTAGAGATTTTAGTTATTAATGTTTGAAATGATTAGTAGTGAAGTCTTGTAGTCAAGCCTTGTATTCCCTATGGATTCAACCCTAGCCATCGGTTAGGTTAATTATTAATGATGATCGCTTTCTTATTAGAGCATGAACATCAGATGTTGTCATCATAAAATTATGGCGCCGTTGCCGGGGAATATAGCTAGGTTTTGACTTGATTTCACAATTAGTTAGTTCTAGTATTGATTTCTAGAGTCTCATGTACTTTACTTTTGTTTTTTTTGTTGTTTAATTTTATTTGCAGGGTATACTAGGTTGTATGCCCAACACAACTAGCCAAGGAAATCCCTTAGCTCCACTCAATTAAAAAATCCATCGACTACAAAGAAGAATAACTCAAGTGAATGAGGATATCGAGGTTGTGGAGGATATGAATACAAACGAGGATATGGGAAGAGAGGAGAATCCACATCAAAGGGGTAACAGGCCACAACTTAGGGACTTCAATAAAAATGCTTATGGATGGAGCCAGTATCGACTGAACCCTAAGTCAATGGATGTTACTAGTGCAATTATACTGCCTCTTTTACTGACAGATACTAAATTCACGGTATCAAGTGGACCGTTCTAAATTCTCCAACACCGAGAATTATTCATAGGGCTACCTTAGGAGGATCTGCACCATCATCTTCAAAATGTGGTGTTTGTTTGCAAGAGTGTCATGGGGACACAAAACCTTTCTCTTGATGTTGCGGGTTTAAGAGTGTTTCCACTATCATTTACTGGCAATGCAACTGTATGTTTGTCTGAGCTTCCTCCGGGTACTATAAAAAGATGGGTTGTGCTTCAGAGAGTATTCCTTGAAAGATATTTCCCAATATCTAAGAAGTTAAAGATCAAGAACCAAATCAACAACTTTGAGCAATTGTCGGGTGATTCTATTAGCACAAAATGGGAGAGGTTTTATAAATGCTTGAGGATGGTCCCTGATCATAATATTGTTGATGATGCGTTGGTTGAGGTTTTCTATCGGACACTTGACAAGAATAGTCAAGCATGCGCTGACATAATTATAGGAGGCATGTTTCTAAACCAACCTTTTGCATTGATAGCCGCAAGGATGGAGCAAGTGATCAAAATGAATACACCATGGGTTCAACCTAGGTAGTCGAGGAGGAGATACATCCTCAGGACTTCGCAGATCAGCCCGAGATTGGTGCTTGAGCACTATGATGCTTGACTTCTTTCGACCCCAGTTCTCATTTTGTCGTGTTGGATACTTTGTTCTCTTTTCAGATAATCTATTTATTATGTTGGTTTTTCTTGTGTTTAAATATTCTTATGTTGGATGTTACTTTTACTTATATTTTGGATGTTAACTTTTGGTTTTTAATGGATGGATATATATATTTCTGTATTATCTAGTTTTGTTTTTGTTCTTATATTTACTTTGAGGACAAAGTATGCTATTTTTGTGGGATGTGGGAAGTTATGGATTAAGATGAAGTCTGTGTAGCCTCAAGTCCATTACTTCCCCTATTTTTGATCTCAAGGTTTTCTTGTCATTCTTCTTTTTCCTTGTGGATGTTTACTTTTCAGTTGAACAGGTATGTTTAAGTTGTGTAGATAATAGGTAAATTCATATTAGTGTTGTCTATTAGCATATACATAATTCTTACATGTGTTTGTAGTATTTTGATGAAAAAATTGGGTACCCTTAAAATTTTTGAGATTGTGATTATTGATGTATTCATACATTTTTTAGTATCTGGCAATGTTTGTTATGATATAGTGAAGGTAAACTGAGGCTGAAAACATGACCTGTGAGTCTATACTTGATTGTGGATGCAATTGCCATGTGTGTTATGAGCTTATTCTAATGCATTCATGTGTCTTTATGGACCCAGAACTTGCCTTGTTACTCTAAAATTTGTGTGGTGATGTGGTGGATATGGAAAGGATCTTAGGCCTTTGTTCTCTGAGTGAACCCACTTTTAGCCTAAATGACCCATCAGATGAGTGAGTGAATCCCTTGTTCCAAACTTTTGAGCTTCTCATGTACTCATTCTTTCTTGATGCTTTACTAGCTTAACCTTGTTTGATTAAATACCTTGATATTAGCCCTGGTCTATCCTTGAACATATGAACCTTGAATGAGGCCAAAGGCCTAAGTTGAGGATGGCTATAGTTGGTGGCCCTAGTTTGAGGTATAGATATTGTGTACTTCACCTAAGGCAAAAAGCCTAAGTTGAGAGTGGCCCTTATTGTGGTAGAGTAATAAAAATAAGGTGGTTAGTTGGGAAAGGAAGAAAGAAATGAAAAAGCATGGACTGAGTGAAGCAAAAGAAAAGAAAAGTGCCTTGAGTTGAGAAAAAATAGTAAAAATGAGCTTGAACTCGAGGTACAGAAAAAGAGAAAGAAAGCACCCGAGAAAAGTTCAAAACAGGAGAATAATAGTGGATTGATTGAAAAGGGATGGATCATAAAAGAAAAAAGTGTTGGTAAACATGGTTCAACGATAGATTTTAGTCACTACTTGCCTAAAATACCATATCAAAGCACCCTAAACCTATGTTACAAGTCATAAGTCCTGATGTGATCCAAGTCCACTTTGTCATCAAGCTAGAAGATAAGTACAGATGCAAGAATATGGTATTAGTCAGTATGCATTGAATTTCAGTTATGAGAGTGAGAATGCTTCCTCAGTCCCTGAATTCAAAATGCTTTTGAGTGAGTATGAGGGAGTTCTTTCTTGTGAGGGCATTTGCACTACTTGAACTAGCATATGATTATACCATCCATTGTGGACGATTGATGCTCCTTAGCTTGTCATAGATTGATTTCCAGGGTTCTTGTTTGCTTAATAAATTTACAATCATGTTTTGGAAATGGTAGTTGGGTACCTGAATCAAAGGAGCTGATATATGTTCCATTAGTATAGTTGGTTGTATTTCTCTTTGTCTGTGTAGATTGAGTCATCGCTTGAGGGTCAGTCAAAATACAACACATTTGGTCCCTTAAACAAGGGAAATTGTGAGTTCTTAAAGAGAATTTTTATGGGTTTTATGTCTTTTTGTGTTAATCTTGAAAAAAAAGTTAGGTTGGCATGATTTTGAAGAAAAGTTATAAATTTTGCTGAAGCATATTCCTTATGAGCCCACCTATGAGTCGTAGCTCAAGCTACAAGTCGTATGGTGGGGTCCTAGCAAGAATCAGAAACCATATAATTCAGAAATCTGCTAAGTGGACGTCACCCCTACAAGGCCATCATGTGATTCGTAAGCCTCAGTACGACTCGTATAGGTGGACTTGTAACAAGAATTAGAGAGCCAAGATGTTGGATCGAAAACTGAAGGCCAAGACTACAAAAGGAACATATGAGTTGTAGTTCAAGCAATGACTCATACCTATGGGTCATACTAGTTTAGTCTAAGATGCCAAGAATCTAATACGAGACCCCGACTACAACTCGTAGGTCATCCTACGAGTCGTAAATGCAAGACTTATCAGCTACATGCTGTCTTTTCTGTGTAAATTCTTGGGTTACTTTGTAAATATTATATAAAGTTTAAGTTAGGTTTTGAGAAGGAGTTTGACCATTAGACAATCTACAATCACATTTTTGAATCTTTTCTTAGTTTATTAGAGTAGTTTATTATTCTCTCTTGAAAAACCCATTTTGGCGATTGCAAAACTTGCCTTTTGCTCATAGTTGAAATCCCTAAAATGGGTTTTCCCAGTGAGAACAATAAACTACCCTAAAAGCCTAAGAGAAGCTTCAAAATGTAATTGTGAAATGTCTACTGGTCGAACTCCCTAAAAAAACCTAACTTAAACTATATGTAGTATTTACAAAACAACCCTAGAATTTACACAGAAAAGACAACTCGAAGCTGATAAATTTCATAGTTACAACTCATCGAATGACCTATTAGTCATAGTCGGGTCTCGTATCAGGTTCTTGGCATCTTGGACTGAACTGGTATGGCCCATAGCTGCAAGTCGTTGCTTGGGCTATGACTCGTATGTTTGTTTCGTAGTCTTGGTCTTCATGTTTTGTCAAGTATTTTGGCTCTCTGATTCTTACTACGAGTCCACCTGTATGAGTAATTATGTGTATTACAGCTCGTAGGCTGGGCTCGTAAGGGTGACCTTCACTTGGCAGATTTCTGATTTTTGGTCTCTGATTCTTGCAACGACATAATCTATGCCTCGTAATGTGAGGTACGACTCGTAGGTGGGCTGCAACTCATACGTGGGCTCGTATGGCCCTATGCTTTAGCAAAATCTGCAACTTTTCTTCAAAGTCATCCCAACCTAACTTTTCTGCAAGATTAACACAAAAATATATAAAAACACTAAACAGTTGCCTTAAGAACTCACAAAATCCCTTATTTCAGGCACCAAATGTATTGTATTTTGACATCACATCAACACCCTCACTTTAGAATTATTGCTTGTCCTCAAGTGACGAGTCAATCTACAGAGAAACAAAGAAATACATAGTAACTTATGCTAATGCCATATATATCAACTTCTTTAATTCAGGTACCCAACTAGCATACTCAAAATAGGATTGTAAAATATTTAGCGAATAGGAACATTATGAGATGCCTGGCAATCCAACTATGATAAGCTAAGAAACATCAACTGTCCACAATCACTGGTATAGTCATATGCTACTCAAGTAGTACAAATGCCCTCACTAGAAAGAAGTCCCTTATACTCACTCAAGAAAATTTAGAAATCAGGGATTTAGGAAACATTCTCGCTCTTAAAATTGAAATTTATGCACAATGACTAACACTATAAGCTTTCCCATATACTCATTTTTTGGTTTGGTGCTAAAGTGTATTTGGATACTTTAGGATTTATTGGCTTGTAACATGGGATCAAGGGGATTTGGTACGGTATTTTAGGGAAATAATGACTAAAAGCTATGCTTGAACCATGTTTACCAACACTTTTTTCTTTCATAATTCAGCCCTTTCAATATTGCTTACCTTATTTCCCCTTTTCAAGCTTTTTCCGGGCTTTTTCTTTCACTTTTCGGGTGTGCCTTCATTTTGAACTCATTTTTGCTATCTTTTTAACTCAAGGCACTCGTTCTTTTCTTTTTCTTCACTGCGCCCATGATCATTTATTTTGTTTCTTTTCACCTACTTCATTTTTGTTACTTTACCACAATAAGGGCCACCCTCAACCTAGGATTTTAGCCTCAATCAAGGTTCAGATGTTTAAGGATAAATCAGGGCTAATATCAAGGTATTTCATCAGACGAGGTAAGGTCAGCAAGGTGTCAGGAAAAAAAACATGAGTACATGAGAAGCTCAAACATTTAGAACAAGGGATTCACTAGTTCAATTGGTGGGTAATTTAGGCAAAAGGGGGCTTACTATTAAAAAAAGGCCTAAGATCACTTCCAAATCAACCAAATCACCAAGCCGACATTAGAGTAATAGGGCCAATTCTGAGTCCATACAATGATATATGAATGCATGAAAATAAGCTGACAACACACATGGCAATTGCATCCACAATCAAGTATAGACTCACAGGTCATGCTTTCAGTCTCAGCTTATCTTCACAATATCAAAACACACATTTCCATATACTCAATAATGTGTGACTGCATCAATAATCACAATCTCAAAAATTTTGTGGGTACCTAATTTTGCATCAAAAGATTAAAGAAAATCTAAGAACTATATATATGTCAAAAGATAACATTACTCTGCATTCACAAATCATCTTTACATTCTAAAACATGATGGTTCAATAGAAAATAAAACATCCACAAGGAAAAAAAACATGACAAGAAAACATTGGGATTAAAAATAGGGGATGTTATAGACTTGAGGCTACTCAGACTTCACCTTAATCCATAACTTCCACCACAACACCAAAAGATGATACTTTGTCCTCAAAGTAAAGAGAAGAACAAAAACCAAATACAATATCATAGAAATACATACATACATCCATTAAAAACCAAAAAATAAACATTCAAAGTAGAATTAAAAATAATATCCAACATAAACATATTTAAACACAACAAAAAAACAACATAATCAAAAGCTTGTCTGGAAAGAAAACAAAGTATCAAAAATAAGAAAATGAGCACTAGGGTCAAAAGAAGTCAAACATCAAGGTGCATCAAGCACTGGTCTCAAGATTATCTGTAGGGTCTTACGGTGGTCTCTCCTCCACTGCTGCAGTGCCGGGAGTACCCTCTCCAGGTGGGGTGTGTTGTGCTCTCTCTCTCTTTGAATAGCCGCCAACAAAAGCGACTCCTGCACCACCTCCTCAGGTATAGACCCCTCCTCCTGTCTCGACTTCTTCAAGGTTGGCTCTAGTTCAACATGCTCGAGCGGCCTCTTTCCTCGGGTGTCTGTACGGTCGGTGAGCTAATCAACTGCCTCATCTCCTATCGGTGCTCCCTCTGGGACTGCAATAAGGGTTGCCAACATCGGTAACAAGTGGCCTTAAATTTGGCCAACTCCTTAGTAACTGCACTTGCATCGGCAGGCCTCGCTCCCTCAATCCCCTTGTGAACTCTAGCCTCAAACACACTGACCCTGGCGTCCATTGCTCGGACTCTCCGATCAACAAAATCTTGAGCATGTTCCTTCATCCTCTACTCAGAGTCTCGAAAAGTCTGATCAATCAATGGCTGGACCCGCACTGACAACTCACGTTACTTTCTTACTACTACAGTCACCCTGCGCAATAAAGCTTGAAATGCAATAGTAGAGAAAAGAGGGTCCACCTCTAAAAGGTGTTGCTGGTGCTAGATCCTGGAGTATGGTGTAGAATCTACCTCAACCGCAGGTGTGGCCTCTATTGTATTCGAAGTAGTGCTAGCAGTAGCTGGAGGAGAACCTGGAGTCTGAGGCTATACCAAGAATTGCTCTGGGGTAGCTGGAGGAGCTGGTTGTGGTAAGGCCACTTGGTTCTCATCAGCCTTTATTAGGATGGGATCAATAGTGGATGTGGCCTCTATATGAGGGTCCTAGTGAGGGTTAATGGGAAAACCTGTTGCATTGCATAGTTGATGAATCAAAACTGGAAATAGCAGTGAGGTGCTTGTCCGAGCTGCAGCCTCGTGAATCTACTCTGAAATGATTTGGGCCCAATCTACAGCATATCCAACTAGAAGGCTAGCCAATAATCCAGTTCTTTTGAGGGTGATCACATTATCCGTAGAAGTTGGCCTAATACGCCAATGGATAATTGACCACCAGAACTTGGTGTGAAATGAGAGGTGGGCTTTTACTACTGGATCTGCATGGTTTGTGACCCACATCGGCTTAACACCCTCCTCAAAAATATGGTTGTGGGTCCACCATAGAAGTTCCATCTTAGCCCTTGTGTCCTTCCTAGTCACCACTGTCCTCATCTTCTCAATATGGCAATAATACTCCGTGGTGGAGTGAGGGGCTGTATAAATAGGCCCAAATTGCACTTGTCTGATCAGCTCCTCTGATATATCGAATCTCCTCCCTCGGAATGTCAATTTTCGTAGCCTCGGTTGCTCAATTGGTCTTTTGTTCTTCGGCAACCCCCTGCGGAGTGTAGCAAGGTACGCCTCACATTTAACTCACGGATTACATAAGGGGCAACCCCCTATAGGAACTTACTAGTCGTAGGAGTGCCTCATAGCTGAGCATAGATGTCAACTGTAGTGACTACATTTTCCCACATAAGGCATAAATTACCGATAGTGGCAAATTCATTCGAGCACATCAGAGCAAGACAAAGCTAAATGGTACATAATCAATTCCATAATAATATCGAAAATTTGAAACGACCATTATCCCTAAAAGTAAAAAACAATTCCACATTTCATCAAGCATACCGAACATAAAATACTTTGCTAACTAACACTTGACAATTACAAAATACTCCTAGGGATGTAATTTCTACACATAGCAATTCAATTCAAACCTAAATGTTCAAGCATAGGCATCAAACCCTCACTATCTAAATTTCAACTCCGACAATCATTCCGACTATAAGTGAGCAAGAATTATACATCACGTACAAAAGATCATAAATTTTGTACTCACAATCACCCACTCAAGAATTTCAACAAGGTTAAATTCACAACTCAACTTTTTAAAATGCCTAAAAACCCTAGATTACCAGTCTAATTCAATGATCAAAGTATGACATGCTTAAACATGATCGAACTAAACTTATACTAATATAGGGGACAATGTTCATCACTAAATATTGAGAAATTAAATCAAAGAGCCTACCAATTTGATTGAGAAGTGAACCAAAGCAAAGAGGAATGAAATTCACGTCGAAACCCTAATTATCGATTCCCTAGATGGAATCTTCACCGAAAGATGACTTGGGTAGCCAAAATTTTTGTCGGAGAAAGAGTTATAGAGGAAAATTGGGCTTTTCGTCGTCTTAAGGTTAAGAAATTTGAAGTTTTTGGGTCAAAAATAATTTTGACCCCTTATATAAGCAAACTGGGTCGACTTTTAAAAAGCTTCAGATTCAGGTCTATGAGACCCCAATTACGAGTCGTAGGTCATACTATGACTCGTAGGTCTCGATCTTGTATCAGCGGCAACACTTACAAAAATTTTAGAAACTTACGTGGGCACTATTGAACCCTACTTATGACTCGTAGGGTGTCCTACGAGTCGTAAGGTTGGGTCATAGTGTATGTGCCAACTTCTGGTACTCATTAATGCATGACTATGAGTAATAGTCGTAGTCTTGATCTTACAGGCTGCTCCAAGTGTCATTTTTCAGATTTCAAGTTCTTCAATTCTCACCTGCAAACCAAATCTCAAAACCTAACAAATTGCAAGATATTACAACTGCATCAATGTCTTTCAATCATAAAAATAAATTCATAACTTCTACCCAAATAATCAACAACCAAAAGCACTTAAAAGTAAACCAAAACTAATCAACAATGCTTGGGTTGCCTCCCAAGATGCGCCTTATTTAATGTCGTGGCTCGACTTTGTCATCTTCCTTTATCAACTATCATTAAGGGTCCACACCTCACTCTTGTACTCATCTAGGTGTTTCAAGGATTGGCTAATATCGAATACAACTTCTACATCATTAACCTTGAACTGCAGCTGACCTGAATCCAAATCCACTAGGGCTCTCCTAGTGGCCAAAAATGGTCTCCACAGAATGATGGGCACCTCAAAATTAACTTCCCAGTCGAGAATCACAAAATCTGACGTAAAGATGAATTTATCGACCTTAACAAGCACATCCAAAAGGATTCTCTTTGGCTTATTAATGGTTAGATCTGCCATAAGCAACCTCATTCTTGTCGGGGTAGGACTACTAAGGCCAAACTTTTTGAATATGAAAAAGGTATTAAATTGATGCTTGCTCCTAAGTTGCATAATGCTCTTGAAAATTCAATGTCACCGAAAGTGCATGGGATGGTAAATGCCACGGGGTCTTCTCATTTTTGCACAAGGCATTTGGCTAGAATCACACCACATTGTTTGATTTCTTGCGGGAACTCTTGTCTCAAAGTGCATTTCTGGGTGACCAAATCCTTCATATATTTGGCATAACCAGGTATTTTCTTCTCTAATTCTTCTAAAAGGGGGATGTTGATGGAGAGTTGCTTCAATATTGAGAGGAAGTATTTGAATTTACCATCCTCTTCTTTTCTCTTAAGCCTCCGAGGGAAAGGAGGAGGTGTTTTGGGAATTTATTGCAATTTTTCATGCTCCGTTACTTCTTCTTGTTGCATCCAACAACCTTCGGATCTTCTCTCTCAACCTCTACTTCACCACCAAGACCCTTCTGATCGACTTCATCCATAATCACCGGCATAGGGGGATCTACCATGCTTTTGCCACTATTAGTCATTACCGCCATGCAAATTTTTAGGATTTTGAATCGTATTACTTGGTAGGGTGCCCTTTTGGCATTGGTTCAACTGTGAAGACACTTGTCCAAATTGTTGTTCAAGTTGCTTGATTGCCACCGTGTGAGACTCTATTTTTTAGTTAAAACTTTAAATATCCTCTTTCATTCCCTTTAAAGTCTCATCTTGATGATAGGCACATTTCAAAAAATTTTCAAACATATGTACGATTCTGGAGTTACTTGACCCGGCATCACGGTTGTGAGACGGTATATAAGGACCATTCTTGTATCCCTCTCTTCTCCCCCAATCTTCATATGGCACTCTCTCTCACCTACAGTATCCACCTTGGTTGTCTCTATAAATCCCATCATGGTTGATGTTCCGACCTTGATTCTCAGAACCTTGCCTCCAATAGTCCAGATTGTACCCTTAGGGGTTGTTTCAGAAACACATTGCTTGGTTTGCTTACAAAACATGTATCCTCATCAAAGAATTGACCATCATAGATAGGAGCCTTCGGAGATTGGTGAGTGACCACATGGACACTTGCTTGGTTTTGCTTCAAGATTGAGTCCGTGCTTATGCGAATTTGAGCAAGCTGCTCCATGATCTCTTCATTCACCTTTGCTTGCTCATTGTTGGTATTGACCGCACAAGAAGGTCTCATCACACCTCTCTCTCATTGCCCCCATGCTCTATTTGTTTTGACCACTTGTTCCATTCTTGCAGCTATCAATGCAAAATGTTGGTCTGAAGACATGCCTCCTCTTGTGATCGGGAACCATCCTCAAGCATTTAGTAAAGCTCTCCTATGTTGTGCTAATAGAATCAACTGGTAATTGCTCAAAGTTGTTGATTTGATCCTTGAGGTTCAACTTCTTAGATCTTGGGAAGTATCTTCAGGGAATACCCTCTTAAGTTCAGCCTAACTTTTGATAGTGCCCGGCCAGTCAATGACAGTGGAAACACTCTTAAACCAACAACATTAAGAGAAATATTTTGTATCCCCATAACACTTTTACACACGACCATGACATTCTGAAGATGATGGTGGGGATCCTCCGAAGGTAGCCCTATGAATAGACCACAATTTTGGAGCATTTGGAGCAATCCACTAAATACCATGAACTTAGTAATACTGGTAAATGATGTAGTACTATTGCATAGGTAACATCCGTAGCCATAGAGTTCAATCGATATTGATTCCATTGATAAGCATCATTATTGAAGTTCCTGAGTTGTGGCTTGTTACCCCTTTATAGTTGAAACTCTTCTCTATCCATATCCTCATTTTTATGCATATCCTCCTTAGCCTTAATGTCGTTATTCACTTGTGCTGTCCTTCTTGGTATTCGATGGATCTCCAAATTTAGTGGAGCTAGAGGATTGCCTTGGCTCCTTGTTTTGCGCATATAACCTAGTACACCATGCAAAACAAATCAAACAACAAAAACAAAAACAAAAGTAAAATGCAAAAGACTCTAGAAATTATAACTAGAACTCACAAATGGTGCAATCAAATTAAAACCTAGCCGTATTCCCCGGCAACAGCGCCATAATTTTTTGATGATGGTCATGCTCCAATAAGAAAGCGATCGCTATCAGTAATTAACCTAACCGAGTTTAGGGTCGATTCCATAGGGAATACAGGGATTGACTATAAGACGTCACTACTAATCATTTCTAGTATTTATACTATAATCTCTAAATGGGCGGAGGGAGGTTTGTGAATCAAAAACAAACAAAAAGAAACACTAAATATAATGCAATGGAACACTCAATTTCGGGAACAACTTGGGAATTGTGTTCCCCATGGTTCATCAACTTGATTACCTACATACATAACTATAATTGGTGAGTTGCATGCAGGATGGTAACTTAGGTTCTTCCACCTCTATTGTGACAAAGAAGATGGAATTTCACCATGGTAGTTGATCAGCTATCATGGTGTGCCAACTAATGGTTACCAATAGTCCCAATCTATCTCCCCTTGGTCAGGTTTGGTTGATTAGACGAGAACACATCAATCAAATTCTGTCATCTACTTCCCTTTCCCTAATCGTCACTACCTTGGTCAGGATTGTGATAGTAGGCAGGGTTTGGTGTTGGCCACCACCAAACAATAATAAAAATAAAGGGAAAAATAGAAAATATACGCAAAACTCCAATCATAGAAATGCACGAAAACTAGGTTATTTCATGTCAACTACCCATGTTTCCTATAATCCCAAGTTGTGGGTGCATAGCTACTCATGGCTAAAGAAAAACACATAAGAATGCATATAATAGACATTGTTAAGAGTTGCACCAATAACAATGAAGTAGATAGGCACCACAAGTTGCAAACCCAAAAGATTGATTGATCAACAATGAGTAGAAGGAAAGATTTGCAATCCCCTAAATGGGTTTTGCCAGCAAGAACAATGAACTACCCTAAAAACCTAAGAAAAGCTTCAAAATGTAATTGTCAAATGTCTACTGGTCGAACTCCCTAAAAGAAAACCTAATATAAACTATATATAGTGTTTACAAAATAACCCTAGAATTTACATAGAAAAGACATCTGATAGATGATAAATCTCGCAGTTACGACTCGTAGGTTGACCTACGAGTCGCAGTCAGGGTCACATTTTAGGTTCTTGGCATCTTGAACTGAACTGGTATGACCCATAGGTATGAGTCATTGTTTGGCGAACAACTCATATGTTTGTTTCATAGTCTTGGTCTTCAGTTTTAGGTCCAATATTTTGGCTCTTTGATTCTTGCTATGAGTCCACCTATATGAGTCATAGTTTGTATTATGACTCATAGGCTGGGCTCGTAGGGGTGACCTTCACTTGACAAATTTTTGATTATTGGTCTCTGATTCTTGCTACAACTCGTAGGTGGGCTCATATAGCCTACGCTTCAGCAAAATCTGCAACTTTCCCTCAAAATCATGCCAACCTAACTTTTCTGCAATATTAACACAAAAACACATCAAACAATAAAAGTCGCTTTAAAAACTCACATAATCCCTTATTTCAGGTACCAAATTTGTTGTATTTTGATAGCACATCAGCAACCACAACTTGGGATTATGGGAACCATGGGTAGTTGACTTGAAATAACCTAGGTTAATTACATTTCTATGATTGGGGTTTTGCATGTATTGTTTGTTTCCCTTCATTTTTTTTGTTATTTGGTAGTGGCTAACACCAAACACCGCCTACTATTACGATCCTGACCAAGGTAGTGATGAATAGAAAAAGGGAAATAGATGATAGGATTTGACTGATGTGTTCTTGTCTAATCAACCAAGCCTGACCAAGGAGAGGTTGACTCGAACAATAGGTAATAGTTAGTTGGCACGCCATGGTTGCCGACCAAGCGCCATGGTGAAATTCGACCATCACCATTACAAGAGGAAAGAACCTAAGTTACCATCCTACATGCAAATCACTAATTGTATTTTTGTTATCTAAGGCAATTGAGTCGACGAACAATGGGGAACACAATTCCCAAATTGTCTCTAAAATTGAGTGTTTCCTCACATTATAGTTAGTGTTTATTTTATTTTGTTTTTGAGTTACAACCCCCTCCCCCCAATTTAGAGATTTTAGTTATTGATGCTTGAAATGATTAGTAGTGACGTCTTATAGTCAAGCCTTATATTCCCTGTAGATTCGACCTAACCTTCGGTTAGGTTAATTATTGATAATGACCGCTTTCTTATTGGAGCATGAACATCAGTGTTGTCATTAGTAAGAGTGTTGAAAAATTATTCAAGGATAGCTTTTAGTCAGTACTTCCCTAAAATGCCATACCAACATCCTATGAGCCTATGTTACAAGCCTATTAAGTCCTAAAGTAATACGAATCCGACTAGTCAATAGTCCAGAGTTTGAGTATAGGAGAAAGAATTTTGTGTTAGTTATCATGCATTAATTTCATTTGTGAGAGTGAGAATACTTGCAAATTCACTGAACCTTTATTGCTTTTTGAGTGAAATAAAGTGATTTCTTTTTTTTTTATGGGCATTTGCATTGTATGATTGACATATGGCTTGTTTAGCGATTGTGGATGGGTGATACTCCTTCACTTGTCATAGTTGGATTGCCGGATGCATTGTAGTTTTTTAGCTTGCTTGGCAGCTTTACAATCAGGTTTTGAAAATGAGAATTGGGTACCTTAATTGGAGTTAAGTGATGCATATGACAATTAAGATAGTTGGTATGTGTTTCTCATCGTCTACGTAGATCGAGTTGTCATTTGAGGACCATCAACAATTCTAAGTTGAGGTTGTTAATGTACTGTCAAATTACAGGACATTTGATTCCTGAAACAAGGGATTTTGTAAATTTTTAATGGGATTTTTTATAATTTTTGCGTGTTTTTGTGTTGTTCTTGTAGAAAATATAGGTTTGCATGCTTTTGGGAGAAAATTTTAGATTTTTCTCAAGTACAGGACATACGAGCCACCTTCCGAGAGTTAGCTATAGTTATGAGTAGTACGATGTCCTTTTACCAAGAAACAATGAGCAAAATTAGGAATTTGTAAAGTGAAGGTCAACCACATAAGGATAAACTACAAGTTGTAAGTCACACTATGACTCGTAGGAGGGGGCCTCGTAGCAAGAAACAGTGTGCCAAAAGTTTTGAGTAAGAACTGCAGCTCAAGGCTATGAGAAGACACTACAAGTAATAGTGCACACCACTACCCGTAGCAATGGATCATAGCAGACAAGTCCAACATGCCTGTTGTTGACTAAGAAAGCCTATGACCTACGAGTCGCATTAGCGAGACGTAACTGCTGCCCATTTCGTTTGTTTCGAGAAATCTATCTATCAATTCTGATTCTTTTGTTTTCTCTTGATTCTTTTCCGATCTATATTTTTTATTTTATTTTTAGGATTTTTTATAAATAGTATAAATAGATAATGTTACAGTTTTTTTTAGAAGAGATTCAATATTCCTCAGTTTTAGAAGGAACATTGAATATTTTTATATAACTTTTCTAGGGTTTAGTGTAGATTTTATCTTTTCATTTTGAAGAATCATTTTGGGGGATTGAAAAGCACATTGAACTCATCTTCCATTAATTAAAGCTTGTGATTTCAACTTCAAGTTGTTTTTGTTCTTTATTATATTTGGGTAATGTGTCAACCATGTCTTTCACATTCATTGTTGTTGATTTTTCCCTAGCCACGAGTACATAAGCACCCACAACTTGGAGATGTGCGAACCATATGGAGTTGACTTGAGATAACCTAGAACTTGTGCATGTCTTTGGTTGTGTATTTGCATGTATTATTTATTTCCCTTCATTTTGAATGTTGTTTAGTGGTAGCCAAGGCCAAACCCTGCCTACTATCATTATCCCGACCAAGGTAATGACAAATAGAAAAAGGAAAGTAGATAACAGGACTCATTGATGTGTTCTCGTCTAATAAACTAAACCTAACCAAAGGGAGGTTGACTGGGACAATGGGTAATGGCTAGTTCGCACACCATGGTTACCGACCAAATGCCACAGTAAAATTAGACCTTCACCTTCACAAGATGGGTGGAAGAACTTAGCTTACCATCCTATATGTAATGTCCTAATTAGAATCATGTTATCTAGGGTAATCAAGTCAACGAATCATGGGGAATACAATTCCAAAGTTGTCCCTCACTTTAATTATCTTCATGCATAAATAGTGTAGTGTTTACTTTTTGTTCTATATTTTGAATCACAACCCCCCCATTTTAGAGAATATAGTGATCGATGCTACAATTGATTGCTAGTGGATCAACAAAGGCAAACCATGTACTCCCTGTGGATTCTACACTAACATTTGGTTAGGTTTATACTTGACTGCGATCGCTTTACAGTTGGAGCATGAAAATCACCAACTTTGCTTTTTCCTTCGGATTGATACCCATAATGGACAACACCTTATAAACCTTATCAGTGAATTCTTGGGGATCCTCATCCACCTTGGACCCATAGAACTCCGGTGGATTCATCCTGGTAAAATTCCTTACTCTTGATGCCGGAGTAGGAGCATGAGAGGCTTGGACACCTTGGTTGATTTGGTTGGTCATAGGATGAGCAAACATTTAAACAACAACTCAACATTCTTCTTGGCCTACCCCTCCTTCTAGAGGAGCTTGAGGAGCAGGTGGAGCCAGTTGCTCCTTAGGTGTATGGGATCGTCTTCCTCTCGAAATCGGCATGATCTAGAATATCAAAGAACATTCATAAGGGAAAAGCCTTACCTTAACTTCTATAGCATGACATAGCTCATGAAGAAGGGAAACATTTCCTTAAATGCCTCATAGCCTCTTACTCATAGTTGTGGCACACTTCACAATCATGAATAAGACTATAATCTATGCGGTGTGCTGGATTTCAAGGACCATTAACAACTTAGTGCTCTGAAACCAGCCTAGGCCCTGATGTGTCATGGAGAATAGGATCCCGAAGGGACCCAAACAAGCCTCTTAGAATATCAATCATACATCCTTGGTCACAAAAGCCAAAAAAAAAAAACAACAACAAGAGATAATATAAAAGAGAGAGTAGGACTAATGGAAGTCTTTGATATCATAAAAGAATAAAGAGTCAAGCTTATACCATAAATATATCATAATATTCCAACAAAACCTCTAAACTTAGAATGGAGTAGGGGCCAAGATACTATCCGATCTCACCCTCATAATGTCAAATGTTCGAGATAAAGAAGTCATAGAGATAGCAAGAGAAAAGTAGATAGTGTCCCCAAACTTGAGGACTCATCAAGCTTATCTTCGAATAATCTCACTAGCCATGTGGAGGATGGTTGATAGGAGCTCCGGGCTATACACGATGATATCATGTAGGCATAAAGTATGTGTAATACATTTGAATGTACAAAGTATGTAGGATGCAATGCAACAAGACATAAGCCAATATAGTCTCAATGCATAGAAATAGGCAATGGATAAGTATAATCTCAATATGGCATTCATGATCAATGCTTGAAGTAAATAAATTTATAAATCATTCACCCTACATAGAACATGATACATATGTGAGAAGAGGCCTCAACCGAAAAAGAATAAGACCAAGCAAGCTACAACTTAGAATCCTGATGATTACCCCTCATAGGTATAGAGGTAGACTACTTTCCAAGGTAAACCATACTTCACCTTTACGGGAGCCTATCCCATTTCGGAGAAGTAAACCCCTTACAAGAAGCTGTCCCATTTGAGGGTGGACTTCATGATAAAGTGCACTAAACGTATCCACTAGCATAGCAAGGATACAAAATAATCCTATGTTGGAAAATAGATTGAGGAAAGGAGTATAGACCCTTGAAGATAGTCTACTCCAACATCCAATCCATCGGTGCTAAGCCTAATCGCATGCAATACTTGAAATAATCATAACTTTAATATCTTGTAATAAACCTGGAACCATGACATGATTACCTCTTAAATATACTTGATCTCTAATGGTGAGCCTAGCTTGAAACGGGAGAATAGATCATAATCATACATAAACCCTTACTTTAATATGATTGGCTCACAAGAGGTAAAATGTTGAAAATAGGACTTAACTTCATACTTGCATAATCATAGATAATTTCATGAATTCATAACATACTTGATATTCCTTATTCATCATGAAGTCAATTGACTTGTAAAACATGTAAATAACTTGAGAATTCTTTACATGACATTTCATCGAACATTTGGTGGGCACATGTGAGTGCATGTTCAAATCATGCAAAAAATACAAGAGTATAGATCATGAAATAGTGAAATCAATGCATCTTAAAGTCATGTAAATCAGCCCACCAATATCATGGTAAAACTTTATCATGTGTAACTTGTAAATCATATCAAAACTTCACGATAGTTCGTAGATCTTATAGCTTGAAGTTAAAAAATGGCTAAGTATATGTGACATGTAGTTGAAAATTGCTATGTATAGGTGTTTTCATGTATAAGTGCGCATGACTGAAACAAAAAATTAAGGAAGTGATAACACTGTTCTGCGACAGGTTTGAGTCGTGGAGCCATCGCGGACCCACACTGTGTTGCAAGTTGGCAAAAATCATTTTTCGCTACGGGTCTTCTAAAATCCGAATTATACCCATTTCCCAATGATTATTTCCCCCGATCAACATTATGAAGTTAGATTTTTGATATCATGCACGAATTTTGAGATATATGGAAATTACGATGATGAGAATTTTTGAAGCACATTTTTGGGGCATTTCAGTAAAATGCCTCGGATTCCAAGTAGTAGCTCAGTTGGTCTATGTCAGTTATGGTCTCTTTCCACACATTTATTATGTACCATGCAAGTTGAATGTTTTACAAGCATGTCTTATTACAGGCACTGATCATGCATGCCATGTTGAGATTATATATATCCATTGCATATGATTATGTATTTTGAACATATTGGCTTATGTCTTATTGTATTGCATCTCTCAGAATTAGCACATTCAAATGTACTAATGCATACTCAATACCTACATGATATTACCATGTAGTGAGCAGACACGTGGCTAGTTCGGTGCATCAGAGATGAGCATTGGTGAGTCCTTAAATCCGAGGACACTATCTACATTACTCTTGCAATTTTGAGACTTCATTATATTGAACACTTGTTATTACGAGGGTGAGCCTAGAAAGCTTCTTATCCCCTGGTCCATTCCAAGTTAGTGGTGTTGTTTAATATTATGATGTACTTATGCTATGAGCTTAGCTCTTATATGCTTATATGAACATATAAGGCTTCCCTTAGCCCCGCTTTCCCCATTTATATATCTCTTGTTATTGTTTATTTTGCTTCCACGACCAAGGATATGTGATTGATATGATAAGAGTCTTGTTTGGGATTCCTTTGGGTTTGCATTCGCTATGTCATTTCTAGGCTCTACACTTTGGTCATAACAAGAAACACTTAAATGAATCACATGTGATGAACATAAAATATTGGTATCATACTTTTGTAGGAATGGATTATAACCGACATGTAAGACCATGTGAGCTAATGCATGGAATCCAACATAACCCCCTATATTGGTATGGGGAGATCACTTTTCGGGTGTAACCCTGTCAGGTAACATGCATCATCATATTATAATTGTGGATCCACTAGCCTATCCTATAAGTGTGGTTATGGTGGCACATAGTTAATCGAGCAATGGGTTGCTTCTAGTGTTTCCTTATCGAACCCCACCTTAATGTTTCATTTAGTGCTAAGTCATCTTACAAATCTTTAAGCATATATTTGATCAAATTATGACACTTAGAATCATAAGTGGAAATTTCAAGAGTAGTTCAAAACTTAAGGAACCACCAAGTGAGAATTTTCCTTTCATCTTGAGGACCATCGTAAACATCATTTAGGGTATTGTTGACATGCTTATATCTTGACAAATCATTTTCTTAAAACCTTTCTTTATGCCCTTCATATCATTATGTAACATGCAAATTTGAGCTTTAAACTTAGTGGGCAAAATCATTAGTTAGGGAAAACTCATAAACCATAGGGACCATGCTTTATCATAGGAGTATTATGATTATGAAAAAACATGTACTAATAGCCCACACTTTTCACTCAAAAACCCACATAATTAGGGTCATTATCATAACTGAAGGTACATGAAAAATACCTAGTAAAACATCGCATGATAATGTTGGAGACACATTGTAACATAAAATATCATGAAATCATCATTAGCATACATCATAGAATTTAAGGAAATTAAAGAAAAGGACTATATTTTAAATATAGGACTTTATGGGTGATGGGAGACACACAAATCAACTCATAGACCTTGGGTGAAGTCTATAAAGAAGGAATTTGTGGCTACGAAAGAGACCCTTGAAACCCTAGCTTTCCTTGCCTTCCCGTTGGAGTAGATGAATGCCGTAGGATTTGTGAGAAAGTCGAATGATGAAAAAAGAATAGGAATCTAGGCTTTAAGGTCTGAATAGGAGCCTAAGAGTAACAAAATCGATGAAGTTTAGAGTTAGGGTTAGCGGAAAGGACAAAATTTCCCTTCATTAAAACTACCGGATTTGATCCACAAGACCCCGACTACGAGCCATGGATGGAACCACGAGTCGTGGTTCTTTTTTCTGCAACCCAAAACTAGGGCCTAGACATGACATGGCAAATAGGAACTGAAGGAACCCCAAACAAGCCTCTTAGCATATCAATCACACCTTCTTGGTCGCAGAAGCAAATCAAACAACAACAAGAGATATATTAAAAAGGGAAGTGGGACTAAGGAAAATCTTGATATATATAAAAGAATAAAAGAGTCAAGTTCATAGCATAAGTACATCATAATATCCAACAACACCTCTAAATGAAATGGAGCGGGGGCTAAGACATATTCCGAGCTCACCCTCATAGTAATAAGCATTCAACATAAAAAAGTCTCAAATTAGCAAAAGTAATATAAATAGTGTCCTCGGACTTGGGGACTCACCAAAGCTTGCTTCAAACAATCGTACTAGCCACGTGCAGGAGGATGATCAAATGGAGCTCTAGTCCCTACATGGTGATACATGTAGGCATAAAGTATGTGTTAGTATGTTCAAATATACTAAGTATGTGGGATGCAATGTAAAAAGACATTGGCTAATATAGTCAAAATGAATAATCATAGACAATGGACAATTATTATCTTAGTATGGAATGCATGATCAATGTTTGAAGTAAAACATGCTTATAAATCATTAAACTTGCATAATACGAATATATGTGTGGGAGGAGACCTTAACTGACATAATCTAAGTAGCTAGAACTTGGAATCTAAGGCATGATACGCCCTCGATCAAGTGGAGGGGAATGAGACCCTCTAGCTAGGTGTGGTTTGAAACTACCCCAAAAAGTGCCTGGAAATGTGCCTAAAAATGCTTATAATTGTAATTTCCATATAACTTAAAACTCATGTGTTATTTTAGAAATCTGACTTCATATTCTTGATTAGGATTTCAAATAGAGTGGGAAATGGGTCTAACACCGATTTTAGAGCAATCGTAGCAAATTTCAAAATTTCACAGTTTCACAAAAACATTGTCAATCCACATTTGGGCTGCGATGCACCTCATTATATTTTGCTGTCCAGTTTTTTAGTTCCGTCCAAGACTTTTGGGTCTTGGACCAAAGTCTTCCCATGCATAAAATACCTATACTTAGCCTAATTTCACTCTCGTATCTTCCAAGACATTCCCAAATACTCTCCCCAAACACTTAGACAACATTTCATCTCCTAAATTCAAGTCTCAAAATCTATCTGGATCTAAGGATTTCCTCTCAAGCTTCAAGTCTCCGTCTCCAATCTTCATCAAGTTCATCTCCAAATCTAAGGAATGTGGGTTTCTTCCATGGGTTCCTTTCACCCATGATCCCCAAGCCTCCTTTTACATATTATTAAACGATTTAGAGTTGATTTACTCGTGAGTATTATCTATTAAGAAATCCATTTCACCATATGTTGGGCTTTATGAAATTGTGACTATTTTACTATGTTTTGGGGGCATGAATCTAAGGTCTGTTATGAGATTTGATGAAGAATTTTGATGTATATTGTTGAGTATGTCAATCAATACTTGATTGACGGTTTTACGTTGGATTTACTAGCATGTTTCCACTCTTGAATTGCATAGCTTTACACTAACACTACACATCCGCCAAGTATTTTATAAAATGTCCGATTTATGATTCTTGAGTTGTTGAAGGCATAGAGCTTGGCATATGAGATATATGACATTATGACAATTAAAGTATATTGTATACATGTCAATTTCATGATAAGCTTCTATAGTGATAAATGTTGACCATTAACCTTGTTGAAAGGGTTGGTGCCTTGACCACTTTGATGGAGGGTGTTAAATTTATTAACCTTGTTGAGGGACTGGTCCCTTGACCTCTTTGATGGAGGGTGTTAAGTCCATTAACCTTGTTGAGGGGTTGGTACCTTGGTCATCATGATAGAGGGTGTTAAGTCCATTAACCTTGTTGAGGGGTTAGTACCTTGACCACTTTGAAGGAGGGTGTTAAGTCCATTAACTTGTTGAGGGGTTGGTACCTCGATCACTACCAATAAGGTGCTAAGCCTTGGATTCTGAGTACTAGTTGCTTGGTATATGATGATGGTTTCTTCTGATGTACGTACTATGTCCTATATATGCATGTTTTACTTCAAGCATCATTCATACATGTCATATTGTTAGCCTGTTATTCGTTGGTTATGATTACGCACCTTGCTTATCTTGCCTTTCTCTTGTTGCATTGCATCCTACATAGTATATTCAATCATATTAAAGCATACTCTATGACTATAAGATGTTACCATGTAGGGACCGAAGCACTATTTGGTTATCTTCCTCCTCCACGTGGCTAGTACTATTATCTCCCAAGCTAGTTGGTGAGTCCATTCTGGAGATGTTGGTCTATATTTTTCATGCTATATATTGATACTCTCTTCTTTATTGCTACTTTGACAATGAGGGTGAGCCCAGTTGCTTGTCTTGGCCCCTGCAAAGTATCTATTCTTAGAGGTGTTGTTGGATGAGATGTGCATTATGCTTGAGCTTGACTCATCTAAGATATTTGAGTATTTCTCTGTCTCTCTCTCTCTCTCCCTTTAGCCCCAATTCCCCTTATTTATGTTTGTCTCTTATTATCATTCTAATTGCTTCCACGACCAAGGATGTGTAATGATATGCTATGACGTTTTTTTGGGGTTTCTTTGGGTTGCCCATTCGCCGGTCACGTCGAGGACCTAGGCTTGGGTCGTGACATAGTCTACATGCCAAGGAAAAACAAACATGATAACTTGAACAGGATGGATCTACTAGTATAACAAAGATAACAATCATAATTCCATGGTGGCACATAGTTTAGAGACTAAAGACTTCATATAAGGACCCCTTGAGTCGAGCCCCAATCTTAATCCTCAATCGATGCTAAGTCAAATCCCATAGAATACTTAAAATAACCATAATTTGTATAACTTGTAAGAAATATGGAACATCAACATGAGTAGTTCTTCAATCATGTTTGACCTTTAATTGTGAGCACAACTTGAACATGAGAGTAAATAGTTATACATTAACCCTTGCTTTAACATGAATGGCTAACAAGTGGTAGGAATTATGGAATAGGGCTCAACTTGTAACTTTTGAAATCATAAATATTTTAATGAATTTAATGCATGCTTGAAAACGCTTAATCATCATGAAGTCACTAGACTTGTAAAACATGTAAATAACTTTAGAATAATTGTCACGTAATTTCATTAAACACTTGGTGGGCACATGATACTCGTTCAAAATCATGCAATTCAAGAGTATAATAGGATGAGAAAATCAATTAAAAATAAACCCACTAACATTGTAGTAAAACCCCAAATTGGGTATCATGAAATCCATCTCAAAAGTTCATCATAGTTCATAGATTTCAAATCTAAAATCATGTATATTCTCAATAGACAAAGATCAACTGATAGTATAAGTTTAAAATAGATATTCATGTATAATCAACAATACTTGATAAAACTCCAACAAGATTCATACTCATATTTCATAATAAGAGATACCTATATGTAATACAACTTGAAATCATGCGATTTTTATAAGAAGGAAGATTGGGATCCATGGGTGAAAGGACCCAATGGATGAAACCCACATACCTCAAACTTGGGTTTTCTTGAGATGAACTTGAAGGAAACTTAGAGCTTGAAATCAATGATTGAGTTTCAAAATTGATCTTGAGATCCTTAGATTTGAATGAGAGAATCGGTAAATCCTTAGAGAAGTTTGAGAGAGGGTTTTGTGAGTTGTAGAGAGTTCAAAAATGGGTAAGTATAAGTGATTTCATGTTTAAGTGGGCATGGGTCCATAACCTTAATGTCCTTGGGCGCATAAGAAAAACCAAGGAAAATGTTGTACTGGTCCGCGTCCAGTCAGTGACACAGACCAAACGTGTGGGAGGAATTACACTGCTCCGTGTCCCGGTAGCATCGCACCTGGGTCACCGATGGTCTCTAAAAATTAAAAATTAACAAAAATTATTTTTTGATACAAGCCTTCTAATATTTGGGTTATATATATTTCCCACACAATTTTGACCTCCGATCGAGTATATGAAGTTGGATTTTTGATATCACCCACGGATTTTGAGATATATGAAAATTACGATTAAGGGCATTCTATAGAACATTTTTTGGTCATTTCAATATCTCCCCCTTGGGATCATTTGTCCCTGATTTTCAAAGAAACATGCATAAGAGAAAGTCTCAAACATGTCAAAAAGTCTCAACATGAATATAAAAAATCACCATAAACTAGTTACCATGAACATGAATTCATGCAAAATGACATGAGTGCTGAACCTTAGCATTTGAAATAATGTAGGGGACTTAAATAGTACCTTCAGCTTGAGTACAGTGGAAGAGATATGGGTATCTCTTTTTCATGTTTGCCTCGGCTTCCCATGTGGCACTTTCAACTTGTTTATTCCTTCTAAGGACCTTGATAGAAGATATATCTTTATTTGTCAACCTCTTCACTTGTGTATAAAAAATGTCCAGCGGGATCTCCTTATAGGTCAATTATCCTCTACAACACCTACAACCTCTAAGGGCACCACAACACTTGTGTAATCCACACACTTTCTCAACATGGATACATGAAAGATCGAGAGGCCAACCAATGATTTCTATTCAACCTTGTAAGCAGTGTGGAAGGAGTCATCTGGGGATATGTCGCTTTGGGACAGATGTTTGCTATTTGTGTGGTACGCCAGGGCATATGATAAGAGATTGCCCAATGAGACATATGGGTGGTATGGCACAATCGCCTAGGTCAGCTGTTGCATCATCATCATCAATTCCTCCAGCAGGTAGGGGTCAATAAGTACCTATGGGTCGTGGTAGAGGTGTTAGAGGGGCAGCTAGCTCTAGCATGGTCCAGAATTGCACTTATGCATTGTGGAGTCGGCAGAATCTGGAAGCTTCACCTGATGTGGTCACAGGCACACTGTCCATCTTTTCACATAATGTATATGCATTAATTGACCCTGGTTCTACACTATCATACATCACTCCATTAGTTGCTGGGGGACTCTAGAGAGCAGAGTATCTACTCCAACCGGTGAATCTATTATGGCTAGAAGGGTTTATTTATGACTGTGTAGTAACTGTTTGTGACCATGACACATTGGCTGACCTTATTAAGCTAGAAATGGTGGAATTTGATATTATAATGGGTATGGACTGGTTAGCTTCTTGTTATACCACTGTGGATTTTCGAACTAAGAGGGTGTGCTTCCATTTTCCAAATAAGGCAGTCCTGGAATGGAAAGGCAATGTTGGGGCACCAAAAGGGAAGTTTATCTCTTACTTTAAGGCCAGAAAGATGATATCTAAGGGGTATATATGTCACTTAGTTATAGTAAGGGATATGGAGGCAGAATCACCAACTCTTCAGTCAGTTCTAGTAGTGAATGAATTTGTTGATGTGTTCCATGAAGAACTTCCAGGTTTACCTCCTGAAAGAGAAATAGATTTTGGTATTGACTTACTTCCAGGCACTTAGCCTATTTCTATCCCTCCATATAGAATGGCTCCAGTAGAATTGCGTGAATTAAAAGAGTAGTTAAAAGATTTACTGGATAAGGGTTTTGTATGACCTAGTGTGTCCCCTTGGGGTGCACAAGTGTTATTTGTACGCAAAAAGGATGGTACCTTGAGAATGTGTATCGATTATCGACAACTGAATAAGGTGACCATTAAGAATAAATATCCCCTCCCCAGGATTGATGATTTATTTGATCAGTTACAGGGT
>JAABOM020054004.1:0-15476 GCA_011800125.2 Solanum clarkiae | reverse complement strand
ACACACACACACACACACACACACATATATATGTATGGGGGGAGGGTGAGGGGGAGGGGGGCACGTGACACCCGATCCTATAATATAATATATATGTGTCGGATGTGACACCCGATCCTATAATATCGTGTCGGAATGTGACATCCGATCCATAATATATACAGATATATATGTGTCAGAATATGACACTCGATCCATAATATATACATATATATGTGTCGAACATGACACCCGATCCTATAATATCATATCGGAACGTGACATCCAATCTATAATATACACATATATATGTATCGGACGTGACACCCGATCCTATAATATAATATCTATGTGTCGGACGTGACACCCGATCCTATAATATCATGTCGGAACGTGATACCCGATCCATAATATATACATATATATGTGTCGGATGTGACACCCGATCCTATAATATCGTCTCGAAACGTGACACTCGATCCATGATATATACATATATATATGTGTCGGTAATATCGTGTCAGAACGTGACACCCGATCCATAATATATACATATATATGTGTCGGACGTGACACCTGATCCTATAATATCGTCTCGGAATGTGACACTTGATCTATGATATATGCATATATATGTGTCGGAACATGACATCCGATCTATAATATATGATTTATTATTCTTTATCATTACTTCTCAATTTATTACCAATGTTTCACCGAGCCTTCTTTAGTCAAGGCATCAGTTTGAGATATCAAGTCCAAAATTATTATGGGTTTCATGGTCTTGGGATTGCAGACCAATCACAAAATATATCAGTCAACTAAACCACAACAATGAAGTGCATAGAAAATATCACAATTTTACTCAACGACTATCAATCGCTATTAAGAATCTCTCTATTAGATAGAACAAACTATAAACCTACCTCAACTGAAGAACCAAAATCAAGTGAGAAAATCCACCAATGCTTTTTCTTTCTTCAATATCTCCAAATGTTTCAAATCTATCATATATATAATATTTGTAAGAAAATGAGTCTATAAATACCCATATACTACTATATGTCTAACCTTTACCTAAAAATTCACCTAATTTAATAATCAATTTCTTGAATTTCAAACTTAGAGTTAAATATTAATTCCTCCAATATTAAAAATCTAATTACTTATCTCAATATATCAACACTTAAATCATTATATGATAATTAAAATAAAAATTAATGAAACACTAAATTTTGTTCCCCAAAGCCTAAATGCTAGGTACGAGAAATTGTGATTTTCATTCAATTATTTGAAGGGTGACCACATTAATGAATGGCTAAGCATATTGTTGCTCCATGCACAAACCAACATTTGCTTTTGAGAAATGTTAAGAAATATAAAGATTACTTTTATATAACAATCAAATAAAGTAAGCACATCATAACCTTAATTATGTTCCTATAATTTACTCTCACTAACCCTTGTTCACATCACTAATCCAAAACTTTTTTGCCAACATATTAGCAAATATATAAGTGTGCATATATATAAAGAGAACTACCCTGAAACTGCAATTGGAGCTTGCAGTTGCTCCTGCGTCGTGACTCTCTTTTTTTCCTCTTATTTTTTTTTCTTATTGCGTCTCTCGTCTCTTTATTTATCTCATTGTTTCTTTCACTAGGGCTGTTGAATGCAACTCCTCCTTACTTATATTTTTCTATATATATTTTTTAATTTTAATTCCTCTTTTACAAAAAATATATTAAATTAGTATTAAATATGATCAATTCTATTAAACTATTTTTAATAACTATGGAATAATTAGTATAGGATATTAACTAAATTATTATTTTAATCGACCAACTAAATTAATTATTTAAAATTATCCCTTAACTAACTAATGAAAACTATTGAATAGTCCAAGAAGCCCTTGTAAATTTACGAGATAAATCTTTTATAACACACAAAACTCTATATCTCAAAACGACTCAATAGGTCATTACATTAGATACCAATTTACCCACCGATCATCCTCAAACGATCAAAAGAAGGAGAAGTAAGAATAACCTAGTCACTATCAAAACTACATACTGATACCGATTTCTTTCTCGTTTTCAATAATGCAACCAGAAACCTAGTCTAGAGGAAAGATGAAACAATAAATGCAAGTCAACCAAACTCCTAGACTAGCAATGTATTTTCAGCTAACCTTTGAGCACCAACATATATTTGTTAAACTGCCCATCAGCTATGAGACTATGAATGATATATTCGCATTTCCAAATGGCAATTCAACTCTTAAAATCAGAGGAAACCAAAACGCAGTGTTATAGTTTTAGGAGGAAGACTAGGGAGCTGCTGCTTGTCTTGTTCGTTCCGACAGAGGACCATCTCTACATTTTAAGCTTCTCCTTAAAATCTTTCATTAAGATCAACTATTAACAACTGAATTTTTTAATCAAGTTTTGTAGATTTACAATTTAAAATAATTCTCAAGTCATAGACAACTCATGAATCCAATTAGAACTAAACCTCACTTGATCATAACACAACCATTTGGATAAATCTTTTCTCACATAATCATGATAAAATTCTAAATTAATAATATCGACTATAAGTAGAAATGAACCTAAACCAACCCTCCCTCACTCATAATGTATTAATCATAACAGATCTTGTCAAGATTTCTTTGTTGCTTCTACTCTAGCAAGATTATTATGAATCATTTTCACTAAAAGAGTGGTAAACTAAAACTATTCAGAAAATTTCTTAAAGCTACAACTGATTTTTTTATTCAACAATCATAAGATAGGATCTTGATACGAATAAAGAACATACTCATAACATAAGCAATGACAATAAACATAATCCTAGATGATGCAAAAGAGACCTTGACACTCTTTTCTTGATTTTTTATCAAGCACCAAATCCAAAAGCACAATCCCAATACCATCAAGTACAAACATGAACCCAGAAGGGGTACATTCAATAATAAGATAAATCTTAAGACTGCCGTGGTAACTCTTTTATAAATTTTTACAATCAAGATGACACTCGTAGAATTAGTGAAAAACTTCAATTGCTCTAAAGCAACATCTATTCCATCATATCTGTACCAAAAGCACCTTACTTCACTAAGAGTGTATCATAATATTATGTGTAGTCTCAACTTTAGAGTAGTTTCAATTGCCTCAATATCTTTAATAATCATGTAGAACTTTAGATTTATACCATAGTCCTCCATAAGTCATCTACCATAATTCACATAATCTAAATTAAAATAAATGCAACATCATACTTCCTTGAACATAGGCTCACTATGAAGAACTTGAATTCTAACTCCACTTATATAACCTATTTCCCCTTATCTGTCATATTAACTTATACCTTGAAGATCTTTATGACCTCATGTATCTTAACTTATTACTAATCTTCTCTTTATGAATCTTACCATATCCTGTATAAAAATTCTAATGTAATTAACATACCTAAAGTAAAACATAAATTTAAGTCCCACACAATTATATATTATCTTGGATATACATCCTAGACTTTTTTCCTATCTAATGAGTTAGCCTTAATTTACTATTTTCATCCAGGGATCACATTCGTTGTACTCGTAACATCGCACTTCTTTCAAGTCAACATCTTAATTTCTCGCTTATGCTATGTCAAGCTTACTAGAGCAAATCTACAACTAATAGTATTACTCTCGTCATGCTATCCCTCTTTTTATAATACTCACCTAAAATTTAAGCTTAGGGTCTAGTGTTAAATATATACATTCATATTCTTTACATACTATACTAACTCCAAACTATTAGATAAAGTCAAGAAATGTTAAACCACTAAATCTCATGATAAGAAATCAACCTTTATCTCACAATATATTAAAGTATAGTCTATCATCACACTCTCTTTTATAAGTTAAGTAGTATCTATCTTATCTATTATACCTTCTTATAGATAAGTTCATAACTCTACAAATCTCATGAGATTTTTTTTTTCAAAATCATGAGCCTAGTTTAGGTCTACCACCTTATGTTATCTGCTCTTCTATTCAACACTGATACTTAATCTTTACTAACACAATAACATATCAACATCAACTCCTTTCTTATTCTAGTGTACTCCATCTCATACTAACTAACAACTCTTCTTCTACCTTCTATCATGAAAGTTAGATGATACTTACTACTTTTTAAACAAAACTCTGGGAGAAACTTATCGCCCTATTTCTTAGATTATAACCACATGACTCTTAGCTCCCTACTTCAATCATCTAATATTTCCACTCTTCATGGTTTCTATATTTTTTTAACTCTAGGATTATTCTATCATTTATGATTTACAAAAGTCTTCCATCACTTTCTCTCAGGGGGGTCAAATACCACTAAGTATCCATTGGTATAACTTAACTATCCTCTCAAGGATAACATCCGAAGAATGGTTAGGAGAATAGAGTTTAGAAGTACATCATATCTGACTCTAACTAAAATGCACGATTCATATAATAAGAGTGCATTATTTTATATCGATAAACTTAAGGACACCAAGTGGCTCCTCTCAAGCCTGATGCAGTCTCTTTATTTTCTGAATACTTTATCTGAAGATAACTCATTGTAATTGACAAGAAAATCATATGCACCCTCAGATTTAATATCCGTAAAGATCGAGAGTTTCAACTTTAAGAACTTAGTGACGAAATCACGTTAGCCACTAACAACCAAGGCTCATATTCAATCGAGAGAATATGTCTGTCTCCAATGACGCATCCATATGAGGAGTTACAACAATTGCATGTTACTCTAGTTCTAACCATTGTGAAAAAGAGTGAAGACGATCAGAAAAAATTGGTATCACCTAGATACCAATTGGATTCAAGTAATAGCAAGAAAGAAATAAAGAAGGGAGTTTTCCTAAGGTCCTGTAGTCTCTCGAAGAAAAGTAAAGGCGTTCCCGTACCGTTCCACAAGACTTTACTAGACTTGTCCTTGTGTGATGAAATCATTAAACCTAAAGCTCTGATACCAAGTTTGTCACGACCCAAAATGGGCCCATGAGTTGCTGTAATGATCCTGAAGGTCATTTTTGGTATTTTTAGTCAAATTACAATTTTTGCCCTTCTTAAAAGTTGCCTTGAGTCATTATTGACTAATGCTAAAATTCAAATTTTAAAAATATGGTGATAAGCTTGAGTTTTTCAAATGAAAGAGTTTTTAAAGGTTTAAGTTAGAAAAATTTGAGTTTTCCGGCCATTTTAAGTTTTAATTATTGGATCATGATTTTGTCAATTCCATCAGCTCCGGAAAGCTGAATATGGTCTGGGAAAAACTTGCAGAACTTAATTTGGAGTTAAAATGAAGATTTTAAGTTAGAAGTTGCATTTTTAGTTGTTACCGGAGCCGAAGTTTGACTCCGGTCAACAGTCGGGGTTCGAAAGCTCGAATTGGAATTCTGAAAATTTCAATAGTTTCAGATGGTCAAACTAACGCTAGAAATGGTTTCGCTGCAATTTTTAGAGCTTCTGAAAATATTTTGAGTTTTTGAGTCCGAAACTAATTTAAATGAGCCTTCTCAGGTTTTAGGTCAAGGAGGCCTCAATATCAAATTTTGATATTTCCATTGAATTCGGAACGTCGACTTTGGTAGAGAAGGACCTTTCTCCCAGTTCAAGAGGCTTTTTAGGGGTGTTTTAGTCTCTTCGGTAGTTTTCGATATTGAGAAATGGGACCCACATTGGAATAAAACAATCTTCCGTGAGAATTCCGACTACACCAATGAGTCTGGAATGTTATTTTTTCTATCAGATTTCATATATGAAGTATATTTTTTTGACTCCAAATGAAGCCGGAGCATCAAATTTAAGTGCGAGAGGTTGTTGGAAATGCTGAAACGGGCGGGTGACATGCCCAATAAGGCCCTGCCATGTGGCAAAACTGTTCACAAACCCTTAAATCTGCATAACTGTTGCAGAGCGCTTGCATTTTCCCCAAAACTTCAACCTATAATTTCTCTCTCAATTTTAATTCGATTTGAGTGATTCGAAAGGCTAAATTGTATAATTTTCTGAGAAGAACAACCTGGGAGCTTCAGAAATTGACGTTGTTGCTTCATTTGAGGTAAAATTTGCAGATTTACTGTTGCATTTTTAATGTATTTTGAAAACTTTAACATGCGATTTCCTCCTCATATTAGCTCTATTTTTTAAATGATTTTTGCCACTGAATTCGTTACCACTTGGGGAACATTCTCATATATAAATTTTTAGATTCTGACGGCATTTTCTGGTGATAAAATTTTTGGACTATTTTACCCTTTTCACCTGAATTAATTAATTTTAGTGTAGTTAGATTCATTATATAATTATGATACTATATTTAAATAGGTTTTGGTTAATTGGAGTGTCGTAGAAAGGGAAAATCTTTGGAATTGACGTGATTCGAGACTTGATATAAGGCAAGTGAATTTCTTAACTTTTATTAAGTATATAGAATCTTGTGCTTCTTGTGTGAGGTGTTGAGAATGATTTGAGGTATTGAGTTAGTGTTGATGTTGTACCGAACTATGTTGTCAACAATAGTGCATTGTATTAAAATAAGGCATTTCCTTATTATTGTATAAACATGCCTATTTGCATTGACTTTTGTGACAAGTATTCTGTGGACTGAAAAAGAATGAGAATTAAAGAGGATGATACCATGATTCGAGGGTCGTGTTGCATGCCGCGACGGATACTATAATTCAAGGGACGTGTTGCATGCCGCGACGGATACTATGATTCGATGGTCGTGTTGCACGCCGCGATAGATGCATGGACTAGAAGCCCCCATGGGCCCTAGACTGTGAGACAACGGGTGTGTATCACTAGGACAAACATGCATCATTCTATTTGACATTGCATTGCATTGCATTACACCTCATTATCATTTATAAACGTGTGAGTACTTTTTGGTGAAACTTGTGATAGATGCACTTGATCCCTGATGTTATTGATATGTAATAGTTGGCGTGGTTACTGAGCTATATACTATGTACATTGTGAACTGTTAAGCTGTGTTGATTTTATGCAAGTTGTAGTTGTGGAGTTTGGTTGGAGTATTGGGGTACCTGTTTTCTATATTACTTAATTTTGTGTTTAGTAGTTCACTTGCTGAATACAGTGTGTTTGGTACTCACCCCTTGCTACATTTTGTAGGTTGCAAGCTCGGATTGTCGTGATACTTTCTACTTTCTTTGTCCGAGGCTTCCTGTGGAGATTGTGAGAGGTAGCTGCTTGCCATCCCAGCTAACTTCTTACTCCTATTTATGATTTTGTTCTATTCTAGAGACAATATCATTTGATACTTGTGTTTCTTTTCGAATCTATTGTAATACATTAGAAGCTTGTACACGTGACAACCAGGTTTTGGGGGATTTTTATTAAGTTGACTTATCATCCACAATTGAACTTTCATTTTTTTAAATATAATACCGCATTTTAACGTTATAGTTGGGTTATAGGCTGACTTGTCTTAGTGGGAAAAGACGAGTGTCATTACGTCCATTTTTAGGTCGTGACAGTTGCACCTACACCTAACTTCCTAAGTTGACGAACTAATAATACAAATACCGACCAACGTTAGCCATTCAACTAATAAAATATCATATTAATGCGAAAGTTCAACTTATAAAAGCAAAAATAACAAAACCTACAATTTCTATTATACAATATTTTTCAAAACCTGAAAGTCATCACATCAAAGACACTAATCTCAAATACCAAGCCTAAGAATGTCCACACCAAAATAGATGAATAAAATAGTTTATGTCTGAAAGCTAACGACATTATTTCATGCCTAATAGGATCCAACACGATTTAGAGAAATAGCTCACTCTCGAACCTGATGTACCAATGACCGGCTAGAGCTGATGGCGAGTCAAAATCAATGAAACACTCGCTGCGCTCCACAAAAGCAAAACAAACAAAAATACAAATAGGAGTCAGTACGAGCCACATGTACTTAGTATGTATTATCGGCCGACTTCAAATAGAAATTAATATGCATAAGTAATATTAGGAAATTAACTATAACACTTAACATATGGCAAGCAACAAGTACAAGTGACAACATTAAAAAACTATTGCGTAATCAGACAACAATATCACGAACAAACATGAGGACTCAGACCTCCACACTACACTTCTTTCGGGAGATAGGTTCTTTGAAATTGTGTATATTAAATTATTTTTAAATGTTTTCCTTTATTATTATCGTGCCGGAACGTGATATCTAATTCAATATACATATATATGTGTCGAACATGACAACTGATCCTATAATATAATATATGTGTGTCGGACTTGACACCCGATTCATAATATATATATATATATATATATATATATATATGTCGGACGTGATACCCGATTCTATAATATAATATATATGTGTCGGACGTGACATCCAATCCTATAATATCATGTTGGAATGTGACATCCGATCCATAATATATACATATATGTGTTGGAACGTGACACCCGATCCATAATATATATATGTGAATGACGTGACACCCAATCCTGTAATATCGTGTCGGAACGTGACGCATGATCTATAATATATACATATATATGTGTCGGATGTGACACCCGATCCTATAATATAATATATATGTGTCGGACATGACACCCGATCCTATAATATCATGTCGGATCGTGACATTCGATCCATAATATATACATATATATATGTGTCAGACGTGACACCCGATCCTATAATATAATATATATGTGTCGGATGTGACACCCGATCCTATAATATTGTCTCGAAATGTGACATTCGATCCATAATATATACATATATATGTGTCGAAATATGACACCTGATCCATAATATATGATTCATTATTCTTTATCATTACTTCTCACTTCATTACCAATGTTTCACAAGCCTTCTTTATTCAAGGCATCAATTTGAGATATCAAGTTCAAGATTATTATGGGTATCATGGTCTTGGGATTGCAGACCAATCACAATAATATATCAATCAATCAACTCACAACAATTAAGTGCATAAAAAATATCACAACTTTACTCAATGACTATCAATCGCTATTAAGAGTCTCTATTAGATAGAACAAACCATAAACCTACCTCAACTGAAGAACCAAAATCAAGTGAGCAAATCCACCAGTGCTTTTTCTTTCTTCAATATCTCCAAACGTTTCAGATCTATCAAATATATAATATTTGTAAGAAAATGAGTACGTAAACACCAATATATTGCTATATGTCTAACCTTTACCTAAAAATTCACCTAATTTAATAATCAATTTCCTAAAATTTAAACTTGGAATTAAATCTTAATTCCTCCAATATTAAAAATCTAATTACTTATCTCAATATATCAACACTTAAATCATTATGTGATAATTAAAATAAAAATTAATGAAACACAAAATTTTGTTCCCCAAAACCTAAATTGTAGGTACTAGAAATTGTGATTTCTATTCAATTAGTTTGAAGGATGACCACATTAATAGATGGCTAAGTATATTGCTGCCTCCATGCACAAACTGGCATTTTGCTTTTAAGGAATGTTAAGGAATATAAAGATTACTTTTATATAACAATCAAATAAGTAAGCATATCATACCCTTAATTATATTCCTATAATTTACTATCACTAACCCTTGTTCACATCACTAATTCAAAACTTTTCTGCCAGCATATTAGCAAATATATAAGTGTGCATATATATAAAGATAACTACCTTGAAACTACAAATGGAGCTTGCAGTTGCTCCTATGTCGTGACCCTTTTTTTTCTCTTATTTTTTTTCTTGTTGCGCCTCTCGTCTCTTTATTTGTCTCATTGTTTCTTTCCCTAGAGATGCTGAATGCAGCCCCTCCTTATATTTTTCTATATTCTTTTTTAATTTTAATTCCCTTTTTACAAAAAATATATTAAATTAGTATTAAATGTGATCAATTCTATTAACCTATTCTTAATAACTATGGAATAATTAGTATAGGATATTAACTAAATTATTATTTTAATCCGCCAACTAAATTAATTATCTAAAACTATTCCTTAACTAACTAATGAAAACTATTGAATAGTCCAAGAAGCTCCTTTAAATTTACGAGATAAATCTTTTATAACACACAAAGCTCTATATCTCAAAACGACTCAATAGGTCGTTACATGTAAAATAATATCTCAAGGTAATAGTTCTTTGCTTTAGACAAAGCAGTTTTTTCACTATTTTCTTAATTTATTATTTAATTTTTTATAATTTAGTTTCAAGATTCACTTTTGGATTAAAATTACTTTATATTTAGAATTCACTTTGATTTTAGGACTATTCTATATAAATAATTAATAAAAATTTTGACTATCAAATACTTTGTTAATAAAAGTATGTAATATAACAAATTTAAAAATAAAATTATGTTGGAAACATTAAACTACTCTTTTTATATTTTTAGAATCTTTTGTTATATTACATTTTAGTCAATTAATTGTTTAATTTCTAATTATTCAACTCTAAATTATTACTTTACTTATTAAAAAACTATTGCATATCTAATTATAAGCAATTGAATTGATTTGTTTCATCTTTACTCTATCACAATAGACTAAAATATTGCATCAAACTAATAATATTTATTTAATTTGTATTTACATGAATATTATATTTCATCTTTGTTGTATCACAATAGACTAAACTATTCCATCAAACTAATAATATTTATTTAATTTTGCTTATATCAATATTATCTATATTTAATGGCAAGCATTATTCATATATAATCTTTTAATTGACGTGGCTCATACGTGTAAAACACGTACACTAAACTAGTTTGAATGATAAACTTACAAGAAATTGAAGGGTGTATGGTGAATTCCATGAAAAGATTGAGTAACTGATAAAGTATAATTATTAAATAAATAAATAAAGTAAAAAATGTGAAGAAGATATTACAGTAACGATGCAACTACACCAAATCAGTTGTTTCGTAAAATGGGTATTTTCGTCGTTACCTAACGATGGAATTAAACGATATGATACAATGAAATTTAAGTAACAACCAAAACAAATATTGTACTTAATCTAACAATACAATACAATGGGTAACAAACATCCAAACAAGGGGTTAGATTCTTTCTCCTCCTAGAGCAAGTATAAAAACTTATTATTATAAATGGGTGTTTGGATTGATTTATTTTTTTTGGCTTTTGAATTTTGGGTTTCAAGCACTTTTTAAGTTTTTGAAGTGTTTAGGTGACACTACTTGTGACTTTGGCTTTTAACTTATAAATCACTTAAAAAAGTCAATCCAAACATCTCCTAAATCAAGCATGGGAACAAACTGTTTGAGTCGATATAAGTAGCTAGATCCTGCAGCAACTCACAACAAGTATACTTCCTGATCATCATGCAAGAATATAAAAATTAACCTAATCAAACAATAAATATTTAACCTCTTCGACAAATTCTAACTTATCAAATTTTTATTTTCTCACCTATTTTCTCAAAGAAGGCTAATCATATTATTTATGTATCATAAAATAAGTGCTCTCACAAGAAAAAATTCAAATCCAAATCAAAGAACCAAATATTTTCGAGTCAAAGAATAATATTTACATTCACAAAAGAATTCTCCTATAAGCACAAAGAATCATAGATTTGCCCATTGTCTATATATCTACTAATTCAAGCATATTCAAATAGAATCAAATAGAATTTCAATGATCTATAATATTGGCTAGTGGACAAATGATATCACTCAAGCGTACCCCAAGACAATTTAGAGGTACAGAGTTCGCTATTAATATATCCAATGTGAGTTGGGATCGAATCCCATGAGTAACGTCGGATGGTCCTTAGTTTGAAGTAATGCTTGATCTAATTACTTGTAGGTTAATAAATTAGAATGTAAGGCTGATTATATAAGCTTTGAGTGACAATAAACTAAAATGATTTAAGGAAGAAAATCATACTATACATTTTAAGGGTAATTTTACCTTAACGTGTCACCAAAAATGATTTACCATAAAATGTCAACTGTTTTTAACAAAAATGTATATCCGTCATAAGAAACTAAAAAAAAAAGATAAGGGAAAAGAAGAACCAAATTTGTGTCGTCAAATCATGGTAATAAATGCAAGCTACTTGCTATAAATGCAAAGGAAATTAAAAAAAACAAAAGAAAAGTCAAACGTGTGTTATCAATTCATGATAATAAATGCAAAGGAAATTAAAGAAAAAAAATCAAAAGACAAGCTAAAACATGTATAATCAAAGCAAGGTAATAAATGCAAACTAGGTGTAATAAATGTTGGTGTGTCCATAATGAGTTTTTTTTATTAAAAGTGCCCAAAAGATTTCATTAGCACAAGCAACCGATGACTCATTATGCAATAAAATTGAATTGGTTCACTTTTTTCTCTTTCTTCATTTAATGCATGTAATAATTATGAAAATAAAATTGAATATTCTATTTTTGACCAATGTATAATGACCAATGACTCATAAAAATCTTTGTGTACAAACCGAAAATGCAACAAAAATAACACTTCTTAGTTTCGTGTATTTCATTTATTGCTTATCATGAATTTGGATATTCATTGGAAGCTTCTTTCGAGTAGGAAAAAAAGTATTAAACACAAAAATATATACAGTTAAGTACAAAAAAAAAACTCAAACGAAATTCAATAAATTTACCAAAAAACAACTAAGATTAAGTCATTGTGTGGACATGTTGCTGAAATATGTAAAGTCTAGATTACAAGTGAAGTTTGTAAATCAATAATATAACCAAATATACAATCAACAATAAATCAAAAGTTGTAAACTGTGGGGAAACTATGTAAAGTCATACTTAGTTTTGTTTTGGTATAATTTTATGTTAATAATTATGTTTGATTCCACATTATAAATGGGGGTGTTTAATTAAAAAAATATGGACAGTTAACCTTATATGAGTTTAGTGTGGATTGTGTTACCATAAAAATCAATAATATACCAAAAATAAATCCAACATTAAACCAAATGTCTCAAAACTGTTGGTGAAATATGTAAAGTGAAGTCTACAAGTCAGAGTTGATTTTATTTAGGTATAATTTTATCTTAATAACTATATTTGATTCCACATGTATGGGGTTAAATGAAAAATATGGACAGTTAAACTTATATGGTTTTTGTTGTCTCCTATTAAAATTCAAAAGTATAACCAAAAAAAATGCACGAAAAATAAAAACCTAAAATTTGTACAAATACATCGATCCTGACAGGGAATTAAACATACGAGATATATAGATAAAATTCTTAATAATAAAGAAATACACATCCATAAAACTGACCATAAACACAAAAACTCTTAACAAAAATTATTATAAATATAAACATTTACAGAATTGTCTGAAAGTCAAAATATGATACTAAAATGTCTAACTCTTCCTTCTAAGAACCAATTTTGGACGACCCACATTTTCACTGACTGAAATGTATTCCCTTGCTACTTTAGGAGCCCCAAGTCGACCAACAACCTTCCAAGTGACTTCGCTTTCACTAACTACTTCATCATCTATCTTTCATGTTCCATATTCCCAAAGCAATACACCGTACCTCAAACGGAATAAATGCGGATCTATAGAACAAGCAGAAATATCAAAGTGGCCTTCCGAATAGTATTCAGCAAAAGTATAATTGTATAACTTCCAGTCACTGAAAAATAAGCGAAGATATTAACCTACATGTTTATTTGTGTACATTTAACTAACAAATTCATCAATTAGATGACAAACTTAGTAACATAGGTGAAATAAGAAAGATAAAGCAAAAAACAATGCTCAGACCCAATGTGATGACAAATAAGTTTGGTGACATAATTTAAACTAGAAATAAATTCAACAAAAGGTCATTAACAAATACAAATATTTAAATAACTGTCACGACTCGAAATTCAAGCGTGATAGCACTCGTCTTTTTTCACCAAGACAAGTCAGCCTACAACCCAACTATAACATTAAAATGCGAAATCATAATAAAAAAAATAGAAGTTCAATTGTGGATGATAAGTCAACTTAATGAAAATCCCCCAAATCTGGTTGTCACGTCCACAAACTTCTAATGTATTACAATAGATTTGAAAGAAAAACAAGCATCAAATGATATAATGAATAAACAATCTCAATAGCACTCCATATAATCATAACAAGCCAGAGCATTATGGGATGAAAATGAATGCCGTGAGATGTAAATAATGCTATGCAATGCAATGCAATGTCAAGTAAAATGATGCATGTTTGTCCTACGATACACATCCGCTGATCATAAACATGCCTCAGTCAGAACCCATGGGGGCCACACATGGACCATGTATCCGCCGGAACTATTTTCCTTCAGAAATTTTCATTTCATATCTAGCTGGAACCATTTCCCTTCGACTTTTTATTTCTTTTCTTTTTCACTAGCCGGAACCATTTCTGTTCGGCTTTTCGTTCCTTTTCTTTTTCACTAGCCGGAACCATTTCCCTTCGGCTTTGCATTTCTTTTCTTGGATCATCCAGCAAACACATGGTAAATGCACAATAATCATATTCATAGAAATAAGATATGTAAGATGTCCATACAAATTCATATGTCTCAAAGATCAAGAATGGATAGCTCAATACCATAAATGTTGCAATATCCTCAATCTCAATACCATCACAACCTTAACAACATTCACATCTAAAAGTATCACTCGATATCAATAACAAATAATCATTATTTCACATATAATAAATCTCCAACATTAATTCACAATTCAAATATCACCATAGGATAATTATCCAATTCAAAATATTTTAATCAAGCCTATATAAATCCATCTCTACCCCCAAATACTCAATCGTATACATATTGAAGCATACGAGGTTCAACATATTTAACAAAAGGTTAGAAATCCACTTGCCTTATATAAAGTCTCGAGTCACGTCAATTCCGAAGTTTTTCCTCTTTCTATGACACTCCAGTTCACCAAAATCTATTCAAATATAACATCATAATTAGATAATGAATCTAACGACACTAAAATCAATTAATTAGGAGAAAAGAGTAAAATGGTCTAAAAATTTTATCGTAGAAAAATATCATTGAAATCTAAAAATTTATATATGAAAATGTTTCCCAAGTGATAAGAAATTCAATGGTGAAAACCATTTAAAAAACGGAGATAATATGATGAAGAGATCACATGTTAAAATTTTTGAAATATATTAAAAATGCAGCAATAAATTTGTATTTTTTACCTCAAACAAAGCAAAAAAGTCAATTTCTTAAGCTTCCACGGTGTTCTGCTTGGAAAAATATATAATTTAGCCTTTTGAATCGCTCAAATTCGATCAAAATTGAGAGAGAAATCATTGATTAAAATTTGGGGAAAGTTTGCGATCTTCTCTTCTTTTTCTTGGAGAAAATCCCCAATTTTCGCAATTCTTTTAAAGTGAAAGAACTTGGAAGGATATTGATTGAAAGGATTA
>JAABOM020053993.1:0-15476 GCA_011800125.2 Solanum clarkiae | reverse complement strand
AGCTTGAGAGACAATCGTACTAGCCACGTGGAGGAGGAGGATGATCAAGCAGTGCACCGGTTCCTACATGGTGACATCATGTAGGCATAGAGTATGCATTAGTGCGTTTAAATATAATAAGTATGTAGGATACAATGCAACAAGTGATGGTAACATAATCGAAATGCATACGCATAGACAATGAGTACATATTGCAATATGGCATGGATGAAATATTGTCATAGTAGATCATGCTTATATGGATCATAAAGTAAGTGTAAGGAGTGACAATTCTTAGTGTAATCCAAGGCCTACTACCCCCTTGAATAGACGCATGAGGTACAAACCCCTTCATGAGGTTGATGGAGTACAAACCCCCCAACAAGGTTGATGGAGTACATAACCCCCAACAAGGTTGATGGGTACAAACCCCCAACAAGGTTACCCAGGCCTACCACCCACTGAGCTACGCGATCGAGGTACCAACCCCTCAACAAGGTTACCCGACCCTACAACCCCCGAACTAGGCTTGGTCATCCCCAACATTGTAGACATCATATCATATATATATATACACACTCCTTTCATCATCATCATTTCATCATCATAAAGTCATTCAATTCATAAGACATGCATTGGACCTTCAAATCCTCAAGAAACCATAATGGGACATTTTATCAAATACTTAGATGGTGTATAGTGTTAGTTTAAAACTATGCAATTGAAGAGTGTTATCATGCTAGAAAATCCAATGTAAAACCATAAATAGATTCTTGGTAACACCCTCAAGTAATATACATCAAAATTCTTCATCAAATCTCACATTATATCTTAGATTCATAGCCCAAAACATGGTAAAACAGTCACAATTTCATAAATCCCAACATAGTATGCACTGAATTTCATAATAAATAAGACCCATGAGTAAATCAACTTTAAATCATGTAAATTAGAGTAAAAGTAAGCTTGAGTATGATGGGTGAAAGGAACCCATGAAAGAAACCCACATACCTTAGGTTTGGAGATGAACTTGATGAAGATTGGAGATGGATACTTGAAGCTTGAGAGGAAATCCTTAGATCCGAGGAGGGTTTTGAAACTTGAATTTAGGAGTAAAATATTTGGCTAGGTATTTAAGGGAGTATTGGCAAATATTTCGAATGATATGAAGGAGAAACATGGCTAAGTATATGTATTTTTACATTTGGGAACACTTTGGCTCAAGACTTAAAAGTTTTGGATCGAAGTCAAAACTAGGAAACAAAATACATTTAGGCCCTCCCTTGGCGCGTCATGCCAGGTGCGCGGAAACTTCACTGGAGTATACATTTTTAGAAAATCAAAATTGCTAATCGATTGCTCTTAAATATGGGTTAGACCTATCTGCCACTCAATTTGATCCCCTGAACAAGAATATGAAGTCAGATTTTAGATATCACGCACAAATTTTGAGATATATAGAAATTACAATTTCAGGCACTTTCGAGGCACATTTTCGGGCACTTTTTGGGGTCGTTACATTTTTGGGCCAACTTTTCTATACTAGGGCTCCTAAACTGGGGGGTCGTTATAATATCACTCTCTTGGAAATATTCGTCCCTGAATGTACTTGAAGGCAGGTTCCAGGAAGTAACCTAGCAACTAATAACCAGTATGCATGCAAGAATATAATCACACATCATTTCTCAAAATTTTCACATTTCATACTTTAAACATGTCCCAATTAATTCATAAGCATCAAAATAAATGCATACATCATGAGAAACTAAAATGCATGGAACTTGAGGTTTTGGAAGAATTTCTTAATACCTTAGGCTTGAGTAGAGTAGAACAGATGTGGATAAAGTTAAATCATGTATGCTTCTCCTTCCAATGTAACACCCTTAACTTGTTGGTTTCTCCAAAGTACCTTGATAGATGTAACTTTTTTTTTCCTTAGCTTCTTCACTTGCCGATCTAGGATTTCAATTGGTACCATTTCATAACTCAAATCCTCTTCAATGTTCTCATCATTCAAAGAAACTATGGAACTTGGGTCACTTATGAATTTCCTTAACATCGACATATGTAAGACTGGATGAATCAAGTACAGCTCGTTTGGTAGATCCTATTCATGCACTACTTTCCCCACTCTTCTCAGCTCCTTGTAAGTTCCCACATATCTAGAACTCAATTTTCCTTTCATACCAAACCTGAGAACACCTTTCATTGGAGACACCTTCAAATAGACCCAATCACCAACTTGGAACTCAATTTCCCTTCTTCTCACATCTAAGTAGGACTTTCGCCAACTTTGGGCTATTTGTAATTTCTCCCTTATGCTTTTAGTTTTCTCCATAACATTCATTACCAAGTTTGGTCCTATTAATGCCACCTCACCATCTTCAAACCACCCGATGGGCGATCTACATCATCTACTATACATTGCTTTGAATGGTGCCATCTCAATACTTTCATGGAAGCTATTGTTGTAGGCAAACTTGACAAGTGGCAAATGTTCATCACAACTTCTCTTGAATTCCTACACACATGCTTTCAGCATATATTCTAATGTCTGAATAGTCCTCTCGGCTTTCCTGTTGGTTTCATGATGAAAAGTTGTACTCAAATTCACCCTAGTGCTAAGTCCTCTTTGAAAGGATTTTCGAAAGTGAAAAGTGAATTACGATCCGCAATCTGATACGATGGGAAATGGAATCCCATGCAACCTCACCGACTCTCAGATGTACAAGCGGGCATAGTCCTCGACACTAAATGTAGTCTTGACCTGTAGGAAATGAGCTCGCATTGTCATGCGATAAATTATCACCTATATAGAGTCAAAATTCTTTTTGGTCTTTGGCAACCCAACAACAAAATGCATGTTGACCTCTTCTCACTTCCAAGTAGGAATGTCAATCTCTTGAGCTAGGCCACCTAGTCTTTGGTGTTCAATTTTGACCTGCTGACAATTGGCATATTCAGACACAAATTGAGCCATGTCTTTCCTCATTCTATTCTACCAATAAATCTCTCTCAAGTCTTTATATATCTTGGAAGTCGGGATACATGGAATATGAAGAGTCATGGGCTTTCTGTATGATCAACATCTTCAACTCACTATCGTTGGGCATACACAACCTTCCTTGATATCAAAGTGCACCATCTCTCCCTTATTAGAGGACATCTATCTTTCAATCTTCTACCAAGGATTTCAACTCAACCAAGGAGGGATCACCATATTGGTTGGCTTTGACCTCATCAATCAAAGAAGATGCGAACCTATGAATAACCATTGCGTCACCACTTTTGGACTCACTCAATCTTACACACAGTCTTTCCAACTTATGAACATCTTTGGCAAACTTCCTTTTTCCATCATCTTCTATATGAGACACACTAACCATGGAAATTTTACTAAGCACGTTAGCTACCACATTGACTTTTCGAGGATGGTACTTCGCACTCATATCATAATCTTTGAGTAGCTCTAACCACCTCTGTTGCCTCAAGTTGAGATCTTTCTGGGTGAACATGTGTTGGAGACTTTTATGGTCAGTGAAAACATCCAATGAACTCCATATAAGTAAAATTGCCAAATCATTAAGGCAAACACCATCACTGTAAGCTCAAGATCATGTGTTGGGTAGTTCTTCTCATACACTTTCAACTGCCTTGTAGCATATTCTATCACTTTACCATTTTGCATTAGCACAAAACCTAACTAGATCGTTGATGCATCATAGTACACGACGAACCTATCATTCCCTTATGAAAAAGTCAATATAGGGGCTAAAGTCAACTGATCCTTTAAAGTTTGGAAACTCCTCTCACATTCATCCGTCCACACAAACTTAGCCTACTTTTGAGTTAGCTTGGTGAGTGATATTGCTCAACTCGGCTATTCAAAGGAAGTAGGGGCAGTCGTCATTAGCATATTACCTAACTTTGAAGGTCGGGATTAGATCCCATAGGGAATCATGGTTGACAAATTAAAGTGGATCATTAGACTAAGCAATTATAGGTTTTGGGATATTACAATAATTAAAATCAATATTCAGTTGCACAATATCTAATAAACAGATTGATCAACAAATTAAAAGAGATATTAGGGATGTGCAAATATGGGAATCGATCTACTAGCTGGATGAAAATATTTGACTAGTTGAGTTAGACTGAATATGCTAGGTTGCTTGTAGCCAATGTTCAATTATGACACATGAGTGTCTCATATGATTCAATTATGATATCATATGTAGATCATCGAGGACATGCTTAGCCTAAGAAGTCTCAGCAAACCCCTAAGGCCTTAGTCATTAAATCCATAGTTATGAACTTCAACTGAAACCCTAGAAGGTTTCAGATATTAGAAGTTCAATGCCAAAAGTAGCAGCTAAACTCATGGGTAGCAAGATTGAATAGAGAATAGTTGATTAACACCAGTATATCTCCTCAAGTTTTGCTTTCCAAGAGCTGGAAACTCTACCACCCCTTTGTACTCTAGAGCAAGGAATGTTCTATGTACTGCTACTCTCTCTGTAAAACTAAGAAGAATAATATATATATAATATCCTTTATAATTTTCTTAAATATTACATGCAAAAGTATATGAGTTTATGCTCCGAGTTGCCATTCGGCAGTCAAGGCCACCCATTGTAGAGCACTCTAGTGATGCATTGAATATGCGCTTGAACGCTTTCCTCTGCATCCTATTAAGACTTATTTCTCTACAACATTGGGTGATGGTTTTTCACTTCACTGATACAGTTCGGCGATTCGCCGAAGTTTCTCTCTCATTTCCTTCCTGTCATGATTTTGGGGCTTTGAGTACTACAACTTTAGGTAGTCTCTTGAGCCATTCCGTGGTACGCCGAATATGTTTGGCAATGTCGATTCTGACCACCTTTTTGACTTGGGCTTGAACCTTAGTTGCTGTAATGCTACGCGATCTCCCTGAGTGTTTAGAGGATCTCCAAATATGTAGGCGATACCGCTTTTATCCACCTTTTTGACACTTCTGCTGCTTTTACAAGATTTGTCAAGTATTGTCTATTTGTGCATTTTTAGTTCCATTTCCTGACACAAAACATGCACATTAGTTAGAGATTGGAAATAATAGCATACTGTGGATAATATTTCTTTGCAAACTACCCCAAAATGAGTTTGAAATATAAACTCATCAACACCCCCAACTTAAGCCTTTGCTTGCCCTCAAGCAAATTAAATATCAGTCAATCCAATTTCAGAGCTTTCAAATAGGTCCACAGGGAGCAACAGATACACTTCCACTATTTTCATCCTCTTTTGAACCTTCACGAACCACTTACGTGATTTTGAAGCCCCAAAAGATGACTAAGGAGTAATCTAGATATGGTTATACTCACAATTGCTCATGTAGTTGATGATCATTGCCTAAATGCATCACTATTTACCTTCACGCCAAAGATGATCCTGAACACATAAGATTATGACATTATTTTCAAAGAATCTATTCAACACTCACTCTCCAATTGTGAAATAACATGTAAGATTCAATCTATATGTTTGCTCTTATTCTCAATCAGAGTTTACTTGACTTTCTTCTGAACTAAGATCCCAAAGGACTTTGTTAGGATTGTAATGTAGGATTAAGGTTGGGTAGTATAGCATATGGATAGTAGTGACTCGTTCCTCCTTAGACTCTACACATTCTTTTCATGCTCAAAGATCCTTTTGGTCCTCTTCTTTTCCTTTCATTTTGACACCTCTTTTGCTTTTGATCTTTCATCCTAAGTGTCTCCCCTTTTTGCACTATCTTTCACAAATTTAGAGGGTCCTCTTTTCCAAGAAATTGTTTTTAGTTCGACTTTTTTTTAGCTTTTTCAACATTTTTCTTGCATTCATCATTTCTAGGAATCCTCACCTTTCTTTCTTTTTCTTTTGTCTTTCCTCGACTCTTTCACGGCAGACACCCCCTTCTTTGTACTAATACCCCCAACTTTGGCCTTTGGCCATCACTTTGCTCATTTCAAGCTCAAGGAGGGATTATTAAGGAACAAGAAGGAATTGTCTTTCACAAATGCAAGTCAAATCTACATGGTTGCAAAAGAAAGGATCAAGGCTCAAAGAGATTCACTAAGGACTCAATTCATTTTCAATGTATGTCAATATGGTCAAAGTGGACTCAATGGAACAAAAGAAGGCCTAAGGTCCTTTCCTAACACTCCTCAAAACAAATCGAGCAAGTCCTAGATGTTGTAAAACATGCGTTTCAAAAAAATTCCTAATATCACAATGGCAAAATGGATTCACATTTAAACAATGATAACATACTCATAACTTTCGATCATCGCATGTCCATGCTCAATCACTCACATAGTCAACTCAAGATGCATAAAATCCATACATGGGCTGATTCATAAAAAAAAGGACTAATTAGTGAGTGAGTACATGCTCCTCACCCATGGCATCATCCAAATCAATAATATGGATCATCGATACTCGGATTACTAAGGGCAAGAGACACAATATTTGTATTAAAAGAACTTTTTGTATATGCACAGGGTTTGCCAAAATTCAAGGATATCATTTGCCATCATTCATTCATTCAACTAAAAAAGAAGAAAATTTAAATAGCAAAATAAATACTACTCTATTGCAACCCAAATTAAAATTATTTACAACCCAAAAATTTAAAATTGTCTCAACATTCATCAACAAAATTAATATAAACATCACTCTCTCATCAAATCATAACAAAAACATAAGGTATCATCATCAACAGAGATAGGGGACTCTACATGCTCACCCCTTCTTAATCAAAAAACGCCATCCTCAATATGCAAGGAACAATAGAAATCAAGCATAAAAGGAAGGAATGAGTGTTAGAATCCCCCTGGTCTGAGTCAATTCTGTTGTGGTGGTGGTGGAGCTGGAGAAGTGGTCATGGAGGCATCAATATCCTCATCTATTGGTGCACTCTCAAGATCAATCAAAGGCCTCTAGGCTCGGGCTTACGTACACTAGATGTGCCTATCATGGACGTGTCCAAAAGCGACGTTACTTTCATAGTGTCGATGATTTTGCCTTCCACCCTTGCTAAATCATTATGCTCCTTCTTGCTAGGCTCCACTTCCAATGCTTCTTTATTAGTCTTTGAGGTGCTTGTTTCTTTGGTTTCTTCACTGCCCTCATCTGAAACATCCACATGCATCACATCATTAGGGACTATAGTTATGTCCCCCTTGGATGGATCCTCTAGACCATCCCAAAAGTGCTTAAATCTGTGGAGAAGGCTGCCACCTCCTTTTACAAAGAAGCAATGTCAGCTTTTAAAGCCAATGAGCCATCACTTCCATCGCCTTCCTTGTCTACAACTACCACCCTATCCTTCAAGCTGGATAGTTCCTTTCCATGGTCATCAACCATATCCTCAAGCTTATGCATTCTCAGTTTGTGTGCCTCCATCAACTCCTACTACTTAGCGACAACCTTGACATATGGCTTCAATGCTCTGGCTATAGCTGCCTAAACTAGCTTAAGAATAGATGACTCAACTTGAGTGGCACAAAGATTGGCTGTTTTGGCTAGTAAGCCAATGCCATAAATAGTAGCCCTAGTGAGTGGAGGTTGGTCATCTTTGGCCTATAGCTCTGCCTGTGCCTCACTAGTGGTCTAGGGGTAGAAGATGAATGTAAAGAAAAGGAGAAAAAAGTTACACCTACCTCAGGACCTAGCTTTGCAATACCATACTCGAGGGCATTAACATCAACTACCGATATTTTGTCCACCAGTTTCTTTCTTGCCCTATCTTCCTCGTCCCTTAGAAATTTATCCTCAATCCTTTAGATGTCAGTAGCTGCTGATGAAATCACCTCTACATTAGCCTTCCTACTTCTAAATAACTCTAACATGCTTACATAGGGTTGTGATGAGGCTTAGAAACTACAATAAGGTCTGATCTTCTTTTTCCCTAGTGAGGATTTCTTGGGCGATGATTGCACTGATTCAACTCTTTTCTATCCATAATGCAACTAACTAGTGCAACTTTGGCCTGCCAAAATTTCGCCTCATTTTGTGAAGGCATCAAGTTGCTATGGATGAATTCAAACCAACACTGTGTTGGTATGTTTATTTCATTCTTTTCAATGATTGCTCTCTTCTCTAACCACAAGGGAGATGGAATTTCGATCAATGGGGCTAACCATGCTTTAATATACTCAAATGTCTCGATCTGCATTATATCTTTCAGGTTGCTCTAGTTCTGAAATGTGCATCCCAGAATGTCATTGATTTCAGTTTCACTACATGGGACTTGCACACCCCTAACCTCTACAACATCAAGAGGCTTGAGTACCATTTGCACTTCGCTTTTACTCTTAGGAAGGGCCTTACCATAGGCCTCATAAAACTCGTAAACTATGCCGGACATATATTGATCCCGAGGTTTGGTAAGGATATGAAAGTTGTGAAATTTAAGGACATCCCAAACCTCTGGGTACCGATCAATAACTCCATCCATTGATAGTTGTTTCTCTTCTAGAATTGTCCTGTGCACTATTGCTATGATTTTGTTTAGATGTCTCGGAGCTATTGCTTCCTAAATTCTCTGTGATGATAAAAAAATAGATTCAGTGGTAGCAGTTACCATAGCCAAAAGTTGTAGAGCTTAATAATATTTAACAATTAGACAAAGCGTGTGTGATTCTTTGGCACATCGACGAGTCCAATTCAGTGGTCACAATGACTATCATCGAAGATGACTGGCAAGGCCTACTCCTATGCATTCAAAATTTGATCACTTTTCATAGGAGCAGTTGGGATGATCACATACTAACCCACATTTAATCACTAATACATGCTCATTCATTTATGTTTACATTCACATGGTCATTATGACTATAACTTCATTCAAGTGATGATTTACCCTTAAGAATGACGTCACCCAATCTATTATTGAGCAAGTTCATTTTCACTGAAAAGATTTTGCGGATACTCAGACTTCACCCATAGCCAATAAGAGCAATCACTACCTCAAGAATGCATATAGATTTAAGCATTCTCATGATCATGGTACTATCTCAAGTTAAAGCATTCAACCGGGTACTAAGGACCAAATTGAGACAGTACTTACTAACATTTCACATTTGGGCAACAAATCTATCACATTTAGTCCAAGACAACATCATATGCACCACCAATTTCAAGATAATTTTGAATGAACCAAAAATACAAATAAATCATACATACATATAACATAGGGTTTTAGAATCATCATAATGTATCACCCACATGATTTCTATCAATTTTGCAGTCACAAAAGATGATTATCAACTCCCAAAACTCTGATCAAACTTTTTCATCTCTAGGGCATCATACCCACAAAAGAAATTAAAGCTAGGAGCCAAAAAATATCTATTTAATAACATAGAGATCGATGAGAACCTTATGTTAGCTTTTGTTGATGAATTTCTTCACACCAAGAGAAATTTGCAATTGAAAGACTAAAAGAGAGTGTTGGCTTGTGAAAGAAGTGAAAAGGAGGGAATATGAACAGTGAAAAGTCCAAGGCATTAGAAAAGACTTTAATAGGTTAGTCAGGCATGAAGAGTTGGTGATGTCAACTCTCCCTGCCAAACACATTCTGCGGTACGCTGATTGTGCTTAAGACTGCAATTTTTAATAGAAATCAAACCTTAACTTTGGTCACAAAGGGTGGTGCCATTGACCATTGCTCAACGTGTTCAGTGATATGCCAAATTGCAACTAAGATCACTGAATTTTATAGCACCTTAAGAGTCCTTGAATGACTCTAAAGGTGATCAAACTCTCGATCGCTGTCATAATTTGGTGATTCGCCAACCAGGCCCATAAGGTTGCCCTTTTATCTTCCACTTCAGATTCTCCCTTTTCAAACCTGCATAAATTAACACCCATTATCTAAAAGAAAATCTTATCTAACTACCTTGGATTGCCTCCCAAGCAGTGGCGTAGTTAACGTCATGGCACAACATAGTCCTTCCACTCCCTCAAGTTACCCATGAGCACTCTATCACTGATATCACCCAGAGGTCTTTCACCTTATCAGAGATTTGCAGATGTTGAACACCACCTTCTCATTATTTACCCTGAACCTTAGGTCTCCTCTTTTTACATCTAGAACTGCCCTTTCTGGTGGCTAAGAATGGCTTTTCTAAGATAATCGACACATCAATATGTACCTTATAATCGAAGATCACAATGTCAGCTATAAGAATGAACTTTTCTACCTTCACCAACACATCATAAAGAATCCCCACTGGTTTTTTGATGGACCGATCAACCATAACCAGATGCATAGTAGTTGGTGAAGGGGTTTCCAGCCCCAATTCATCAAATATGGACAAGGGCATAAGGTTTATGTTTACGCCACATAGCATCTTGTTGAATTTGTTAGCTTTAATGGTGCAAGGTATTATGAATGCACCAGGGTCCTCTTTCTTCATAACTAGAGTTTTTGTCAAGATAGCACTGCAATTGTGAGATACCTTGATTGTCTCACATTCTAGGGTTTGATTCTTTAACATCAACTCTTTTATAAATTTGGCATATCTTGGCATTTCAGTCAATGAATCAAACTAATGGAACATTTATGGATAAAGAATTGAACATAGAAAGAAGTTTTTGAAATTTGACATCCTCCTCTTTCTTCTTTAATCACCAAGGGAATGAAGGCTCAATAATAACTTGAAGTGCTTTCAACCTCACCGCTGAACTTGAATTTTCACATAATGTTTTCTTACTATTCAGAGCATTATCTCGAATCTTCTCTTTTAATCACTCTCGGGATTGCAAAGAGCATCACTACTTCCATCATCAGCTACACTCTCACAATGTCAACACTAACTATACCTTCATCTTCTTCTTCCTCATTCTAACGTTTTTCAACAGTAAGTGTTGGCTTAGTACCTTCTACTACTCTTCCACTATGGGCAGTGATAACTAAACTTTGCTATCAGTGCCCTTAGGATTGGCTAATGTATCACTAGGCAAACCACCTTTTGGTCGCTGATTGAGATGGGTGATGTCACACAAGATATACTTCCTTTTTGAAGGTTAAAGTGTTCATTGTCAAAATATATATCAACCAAGGTTAGGGTCGAATCCCATAGGGAATATGGTAGACTGAAAGTAATTTTACGCAATTAAAGTTAATTAACCTAGTTATCTCCCGAAGGGAGGGGTTTTTGTTTAATTTGCAAAAAGTAAACCTAAACTAGAACAAGTGTTGTGAAATCGATGAGAAGAGTAACTAGGGTATTGTGTTCCCCATGATCCCCTAACTTGGTATTACCAAATAATCGTAATCTTTTCTAGTGCATTGCATGCAACACGATAAGTTAAGGTTATCAAACCCTTTGATCAAGGTGAGAGGTAAATTTCACTACATGATTTGATCCATTCCTGCAGTGTGACATTACTAACCCTTACCTATTGTCCCAGTACAACCTCCAATTAATCCAATTTGGTTGATTAGACAAGAAAAAATTGAACAAACCCTATTAATTAATCTCTTTTCCCATTTATTATTACCGTAATCTAGTCAGTAACAATTAGGTGTGTTCTAACATTGACAATCATTAAAAAGAAATCAAAATGATATTAATTAACATATGCATGCATACTTTCCAAGAATTACGAATTATTTGATTTTACCTTGTTTGTTCTTCCTAGTTCCTACAAACCTAGTTGTGAATTTAGCTATGAATATTCATTGTATATACAAGAATCATGATAAGGAATAACATAATATAACACTTACAAAGATGAATTTAAGAATAAGAAATCCCAAACTCTTCACAAGAAATTACAAAGTATTGATTAAAATTAAAAAGTTGTGTTTCAAGTGTTTTTAAGCACTTCCTCTATGTTTCTAGTGATTCTTCTTTGTTCTCAACTGAAAATGGACAAAATAAAACTATTTATAATAGGTGAATAACAAATCCAAAACGAAATAGGAAAACTAGATTCGACAGGCAATATGAGCAGGGTTACGGGCCATACAAAGTTTTATTGCCCATACTGGGGCTTCGTGATCTTTGCTCTTCACAACTGGACAGAACTTCTACAAGACCTTATATGGGCTATATTCAGACTTACGACCCATATAGTGTTTCATCTGATGACTTTTCAAAAAATCTCAACTTCTGATCCTCAAGGTATGGAACCTCATCCATGGCTCATACAAATTTTCACGGCTTGTATGACAGTTCGTAGATGCAACTTTAGAAAATCGGACCTTCACTGGATCTCAACTATGAACATACTCTACCGCTCGTGGAAATTTCCATGGCCCGTAAAGTGCTTCGTATATCAGTAAAATTGCAGCAACTGCAATACTTAGCCCAAAATCTTGCCAAATCCTATCCTAAAGAAGAAACATAAAAGCACATCAAACCCACTATCATCGATTTGAAAACATACAAAATTCTAAGTTTTAAGCATCAAAAGCACTGTATTTTGACAGTACGTCAATACTCTCAACTTAAAATTATTGCTTGTCCTCAAGCGACAGACTCAATCTACATAAGTAGTACAGTAACACATAGACCTCGATCTAATGGCATACATCACCTCAAAAGTAGCACAAATACTCGCACTACTCATTAATGCATATGAGACAACTTTAAAAAAAACTAATGCAGATCAATACATGTGACAGTGCAACTATAACAAGTAAGGTAACCACGGATAAGCAATAATCACTGAAGTAGTCTAAAATAAATAGTGCAACGCTAGTTTCCTCACTAAAAGAAGTCCCATATCCCACTTATGATCATATTTTCAGATTCAATGCTTAGGACTAAACAAAATCACTCACTCTCACAACAGATATTCAAACACCGTGCTGAATACCATATACTTGCCCTATACTCACAACTATCACCTTTAACTACTTGGACTAGGATCATTATAGGATTTTCTTGGCTTGTAACGTAGGCTCAGGGGGCTTTGGTATGATGTTTTGGGAACATAGTGACTAATGGCCATCCTTGACATTGTGTTTTTCTACACTTTTGCCTACCGAAACTGTCATTTTTCAACTCATTCTCCTTTTCTCCTATTTCAAGCTTTTCTGGGTCCTTACTCTCATTTATAGCTCATTGCCTTCTATTTTTACATCAGTTTTTTTCTTTTTAGTTCATTGTCTAGGCATTTATTCATTTTTTCTTGCGCCTATAGTACATTTTTCTCCCTTTTTCCTATATCACTAGCTTCCACCCCATTTTATGTGATTACTTTTATACCAGCCACCCTCAACTTATGCTTTTGGCCTGAGTCGAGATACATAATATCCAACCTTTGGACCAGGGCCACTTTTTAGTAGCCACCCTCAACTTAGGCTCTTTGCCTCAGTCAAGGTACACAATATTCAAGAAAGGACCAGGGCCAATTTTAGAATTTTACATACAAGTTTAGGTTACTTAAGTTTCTACACAAAAAAGGGTATATGTAAGGCTCAAACATTGGGATCAAGGGATACATTACACATTTGGTTGGTTATTTTGGCTAAGTGGACTAATATGAACAATGACTTGGATCCTTTCCTAATCAACTAACCTACAGTCTAAGTCAGAGTAATAGTGCAAGTTCTGAATTGAAACACAATATAAGAATTAAGCAAAGAAAGCTCACACACACGACACTGATTACACTATCAATATAGACTCTTAGATCATGCTTTTCATCATAATTAGACCTTATTTATTAGAACAAGCATTGTCAATCAATCAATATTGCATGGTTGCTATCAAGAATACCTAACAAAATTTTGATGGGTATCATTTTTCACTCAAAAACTAACATATGCCATAGACTTCGGTACTACAGGCAACTAATGCTACCTACACATCCTAAACATATCGGTACAATAGAAAATAATTGTCCTTGGGGAAAAACATAGGCAAGAACACCCCTCATACTCAAAATTTTTACTCAGGCGTCACTAGGCCTATAACTACCTACACCCCATTGAAAAGAGTTTGCATTGTCCTCAATACCTAAAATATAATAGAATCAAAGCATAGAGGTCACAAAACATACCTGAGCACCTAAGTGCCAGTCTGTACCTTGGGTTGCCTCCCAAGCAGTGCCTGATTTATTATCGCGGTATGACTTAGACAACTTGGGTACTTAGACTTCACCAAGTGTCCGTGCTTCCACTGTCTTCACTTCTTCAACATTGCCAAGATAAAGTTTGACTCTTTGTCATTTACTTTTAATTTTGTGCCATTCTCTTTTGCAACTCAATAGCCCATGGTAAAAAATATGTGATACTCTGAATGGCCCCAGCCATCTGGACTTGAGTTTCCTAGGGACAACTTCAATTTGGAATTGTATAGCAACAATAAATCCCCTAGTGCAAATTGGCAATTTTCAATGCGACGATCATGCTGCAGCTTCATTCTTTGCTTATACAGGGTTGAACTTTTATATGCTTTTAAGTGAAACTCATTAAACTCATTAAGTTTGCTCAGCCTAAAGTTTGTTGCATCATTCCCATCCAAGTTTAACTTTTTGAGCGCTCACATTGCCTTTTTCTCAAGCTCCACTAGTGTAATGACCTGGTTGGTCATTTTTGGCTTTATCTATGAAAATTACTATTTTACCTTTTCACAAATTGATCTGGGCCTATTTTGAGCTATTTGAATGGTTAGAATTGAAATCTTGAGTTCTAAAAGTTGAAAATATAAGTTTTGATCTTTTTTGAAAGCTTAAGTTGTTGAAAAAGTGAGTTTTTGTGTCATTTTGAGTTTCAAAGGTTAGATCGGGCATCCATCAATGCCATTAGCTCTGAAATGTCAAAACTAAACTACAGAAAGTTGCAAAACTAAATTTGGAATTAAAATGAAGTTTTTAGTCCCAAAGTTGTGATTTTAGTCATTTTCGAAATTAATGTTTCACTTTGGTCAACATTCGGAGTTCAAAATCTCAGATAAGAATTTTGACAATTCCAATAGTTTTGGAAGGTGAAACTAACGTTAAAAATGGTCTCGTAATAATTTGTGGTGTTTTTGGGGGCTATTTTGGTATTTTTAGTTTTAAACTAGTTTAATTGACTTGCATTAGTAAGTGTATTGTGGAGAGCTCAAAATTGAATTTTAATGATTCCATTGAGTCCAGATCACTATTTCTAGTATGGATACTTGTGAAATTCTGATTTCAGATGAGTCTCGGATACCTATTTAGAGATTGGTTGAATTTGTGAGTTGGCTGGTCAGGGATACTCTCTTCTCTGCATTCGCAGAAGTCTTGGGGATTTTACACTCCGTGATTGCACGATGGGCTTCGCATTCTCAGAGCACTTTTCTTACCTAGACAGTTTTAAACTCGAAAACACCATTTTAAATCCATTTTCAAACTTATAAGCTTTTTGGGGCAATTTTGAAGAAAGCTTTTCGAAGATTTGTGTTGGGTAAGTGTTTCTAACACTAAACCAATCATTTTTCATGAGTTTTATCTTGATTTTATCTTTGATTTCATGAAATTAATCACCCATG
>JAABOM020053982.1:0-15477 GCA_011800125.2 Solanum clarkiae | reverse complement strand
ATAACAAAATAAAAATAAAATAATTTTAAACAAAAAATAAAGTTGCCCAAAAGATATATGAAAAAGTTTTATTTTTTAAAAAAGAATTTTTTTAATATAAAAAACCACAGCAAAATAAAAATAAAATAATTTTTTATTTAAAAAATGCTGCAAGAAAAGGAGTAAAAGGTAAAAATTTCACTGTAACACCCTGCGAAATTATCGAAATACTCCTAGAACTTAATCGTGGGCATAACGCGTCTTCTCAAGATCGGATAGTAAATCCGAGACAGGATTTGCGATCAGCACAAAAAACAGGGTGGGGAAGTTATCTTGACCCAATTTTAGAGCAACCGGATTGAAAAATAATTTTTCGATCTGAAAACTGAAACAGTGAGGGTACACGTTGGGGACGCGATGCCGACCTGTCGCAGACCCACACTTATTATTTTTTTCAAATTTTTCGACAGAGATTGGATTCCAAAATACACAGGTACGCGAAAGCTATTTTGGGTTTTCAAAAAACCTATTTTTAAGTCCAATAAACGTGTTTAGAAGTCGTTTTATATCGATCAAGGGTTTCTAAAACCCATTTATCTTAAGTTTTTAAGTGAAGAAATATTGAGAGAGGAGACAAGAAAGCTTGGGGGATTAAAACTTCGGGTCCAATCCTTTGAAGAAACGTAGTAAATCTTTATCCCAAGTATGTAAAGGCTACCTAGAACATGAGATTGTTCTCCCATGTGCCCCCATGATTGAATTAGGTTGATAGTTGATAGGCGATGGGTCTTGTTTTACAATTCTTGAATGTTATCTTGAAAACTACTATTATTCTACATATATTTTCGTGAAATCGATGATCATCATAACTTGAATACCTCTTTTAACTGATTGTTTGAACAATTGTATGAAATATACATGTTTAATTGCTAAAGATCACTTGAATGAACTTAGGGGTTGATGTCTAGAGCCTTGATTATGTAAGTATGCTTGATTGCTATCGTCCAGGTCATGAGATGAGTGTGTGGATGACTGAGGTTGATGAAATTAGTGTCCATAGAGTCTAAATGGGAATGGAATTAGTCTTGAAGGAATGATCCTACTCTTTGAGTTGATAGATGATGAGATGATTTGAGGTTTCTTGCCCGAAGAGGCTAAGTGATGGAAATTCTTGATAGATTGATTGACAGTTTATGAGCAAGTCGAGTCATGAAAAGAGTATTGAGCACCGAAATGAGTAAGAGTGAGTCCCACTCGCACTCATTAACTACGTCGCTAGCACAGGAAAGGATTGGACCTTGAAAGCAGATGTTTCCTTGTCCCAAAAGAGGACTTGATAGACATTATGGATCTATAGATAGACTCATCCTTTACCCCGACAAGCACCTGGATAGATGTGGCAACCACATCTCTTCGTTGTATTACTACCAACTCATAGGTGGTGGTCGTCAGTTAGAGATTTCCTAAATAGGTTTCATGTTGATAGTACTATGATGTTGATGTGATAGTATGAGTTTTGATTGATAGTGATGTGATAGTTTCTTACTCCTTATTCTGAGTTGAGATTGAGTAATTGATGAGCTGTGTCATTTCATGTTTTCTTACCTATATTGTTTACTTTAGCTTGTTTTACATACAGTACATTCCACGTACTAATACCCTTTTGGTGTTGCATTATTTCATGATGCAGATTCAGTAGACAGAGGACTTTAAAAGGCGAATCGTTGAGGTTCAGAGTTCTTTGATCCTAGATAGTGGTGAGTCTTCCCCTGCATTCGGAGGATGTTTCTTTCATTGTTTCGTTTGAGTTATTTCTTTTGAGTTGTGGTAGCCATGACCTGACATGGTACCTTCTTAAACAATAGTCATAGAGGCTTCATCGACACAAATAGATGATGGATGATGTTGGGATTCTTTTCCCCTTTCTCTGTTTTTAAACTGAGTTCTTTCATTAACCTTGTTTCTTGTGATAGACATAACTGATGAATCCTGTAGCCCACTGATAGTCGAGGTCATTTCTTTAATATCTTCCACTTATCGACTGACTGAATGAATGTGATGAGACTAGGTGGTTCGCTTGAGGGCTAGCAATAGTCTCTGAGTACAAGTTACATCTAGGGTATCCTCCGAGGGCATGACAAACTTGGTATTAAAGCATAGAGTTCAAGTGTCCCAGGGAGTCTATGAAGCTATGTCTAGTAGAGTCTTGTTTATGGGTGTATTGTGCACCACATTTCATAAGCAGGAGGTTATAGGACATTAGGAAGTGTTCCCCTTCTTCTATTATCAGAGTTCGTGTGATAGAGTTTAACTCTATGGAAATCCCATTCTAATTCGTGTGTTACACGTATGCAGAATATGCCGCCAAAAAGAACAACTGCTCAGAGAGATGCCTCACACCCAACTACTGAGAACCCCCAACCAGAGGTCCCAATTCAGACAGAGATGAGGAGACGGGGATGGCCTGCCAAGACTGCTGAGGTCCCACAGGCGCCCCCTACACAGCCCTAGCCAGCTCCCACCTCATAGGCAAAGTTTAGCAGAGCCATCACTATGCTAACTCAGCTGGTGGCCTCCCAGGGTAATAGTTCGGGTCCTTAGGCTCCTAGCTCTAGCTCACAAGAGTCCACAACTACAAGCCGTCTCAGAGATTTCTTGAGGATGAACCCGCCATTGTATATGAGATCGAAGGTTGAGGAGGACCAGCAGAACTTCATTGATGAAATGTATAAGGTCTTGAAAGCTATGCATACCTCTGAGATAGAAGGAGTTGAACTTGCCTCCTACCAGCTGAAGGATGTTGCAAATGTCTGGTACAATCAATGGGAAGATAGTAGAGGCAAAGATGCTGAGCCTGCGGAGTGGGAGGAGTTTGAAGCCGCTTTCCTTGACCATTTCTTTCCAAAAGAGTTGAGAGAAGCGAAGGTTGATGAGTTTGTGAACTTGAAGCAAGGAGGGGTGACTGTTAAGAAGTACAATTTTAAGTTTATTAAGCTGTCCAGATATGCTCCGGAGATGGTCCAAGACATGAGGACATGGATGAAGAAGTTTGTGTCTGGCTTAGGCAGGCATATGTAGAAAGAGTGCAAAGCAGCTTTGTCAATCCCCGGCATGGACATATCCAGGATCATGGTGTATGCCCAACAAACAGAGGAGGATAAGAGAAGATATAGAAAAGAACAGATGAATAGAAAAACAAAATCAGCAGGCCATGAGCCTAACCAATAGAGACAGAATAAGGGTGACAAGTCCTAATTTCAGAAAAGATCTTCTCATCATGCACCCTCCATAGCGAGTGCACCCATCCAACCAAATAGGTATGATTAGAAGTCTTATGGTTACTAGAATTACAGGGCCCAGGGTGCTCAATCTCAAGCTAGTGTGACTCCAGGCACAAAGGGAAAGCCACCTTGTAACAAGTGTAGTAAGTTTCATATGGGTGAGTGTCGTATGGGTAAGGATATTTGCTATTCATGTGGACAGACTGTCACTTCCAGTTTGAGGAAGAGGAGACAAGGTGAAGAGAGCAATAGAGCACAGTCCTTCGCAGCACCCCCAGCTGGAAATCATCAGAGGGTACTACTACGGGCACATGAGATGGGATGAACCGTCTTTATGCTATGGGTAATCGACAGGATCAGGAGGCAGAACCAGACGTTGTTATGGGTATGCTTTGAGTCTTTACTTTTGATTATTATCATTCCTTGATCTGGGTGCCACTTTATCTTTTGTGACTCCTTATGTGGCTAGCAAGTTTGGGATTCTCCCAGAGTGTTTGCTTGAACCTTTTGCTGTTTCCACTTCTACTGGTGAGTTTATCTTAGGTGAGAAGGTTTACAGGGATTGTGTAGTATTCATTGATTATAGAGATACCTTAGCTGACTTGGTAGAATTGGAGATGGTTGACTTTGACGTGATACTTGTTATGGATTGGCTTTAAGCCTGTTATGCCTCTGTTGACTGTAGAACCCGAATTGTTAAGTTTCAATTTCCAAATGAGCCTGTTCTAGAGTGGAAAGGGAGTTCTATTGCACCTAAGGGCAAGTTTATCTCCTATCTTAGAGCCAGAAAGTTGATCTCCAAAGGTTGTATTTACCACCTCGTGCGAGTTAATTCTGATGACGTTGAATCTTCTACTCTTGAGTCAATCCCGATTGTGAATGAGTTCCCCAAAGTGTCTCCTGAGGATTTGCCTGGAGTCCCTCCTGACAGGAAGATTGACTTTGGGATTGATGTTCTCCCCGAGACCCATCCCATTTCAATTCCACCTTATAGAATAGCCCCTACTGAGTTGAAAGAATTGAAAGACTTATTAGAGAAGGGTTTCATAAGTCCTAGTGCCTGTCCTTGGGGTGCTCCTGTCCTATTTGTGCGTGAGAAAGATGGGTCTCTTAGAATGTGTATAGACTATCGGCAACTGAACTAGGTCACAATAAAGAATAAGTGTCCTCTCCCTAGGATAGATGATCGCTTTGACCAACTTCAGGGTGCCACTTGTTTCTCCAAGATAGGCTTTGGGGTTACCAGTAGTTGAAGGTGAGGGTAAGTGACATTCCAAAGACAGCCTTTAGGATACGATAGGGCCATTTTGAGTTCTTGGTCATGTCCTTTGGGTTGACTAATGCACCTGTAGCCTTCATGGATTTGATGAACAGGGTATTCAGACTGTATCTTGACATGTTCGTGATCGTATTCATTGATGATGTCCTGGTGTATTCTAAGGATGAAAAGGAGCATGCAAATCATCTCAGAGTAGTCTTGCAAACTCTCAAAGACCATGAATTGTATGCAAAATTCTCGAAGTGTAAGTTTTGGCTCAAGGTTGTGGATTTCCTAGGCCAGGTTGTATCGGGGGATGGTATTTGGGTGGATACCCAGAAGATTGAAGTAGTTAAGAACTGGCCTAGGCCAACCTCTCCGACGGAAATAAGAAGTTTCTTGGGACTGGTGGGATATTATTGTAAATTTATTAAGGGCTTCTCTTATTTGTCTGCACCATTAACCAAGCTAACTAAAAAAAGGCCAAGTTTCAGTGGTCGGACGAATGTGAGAAAAATTTCTAAGAATTGAAGACTAGATTGACTATAATACTAGTTTTCACTTTTCCCGATGGGACGGGAGACTTTGTGATATACTGTGATGCATCTAGAGTTAGATTGGGTTATATACTAATGCAGAGGGGGAAGGTGATAGCCTATGCTTCTAGACAACTTAAGTTCCATAAGAAGAACTATCCGACTCATGATCTCGAGTTAGTTGCAGTGATATTTGCACTTAAAATCTGGCGCCACTATTTGTATGGAGTGCATGTTGATGTTCACTGACCACAAGAGTTTGCAATAGGTATTCAGTCAGAAAGAGCTCAACTTGTGGAAAAGAAGATGGTTGGAGTTGCTCAAGGATTATGACATGAGCATTCTCTACCACCCGGGTAAAGTTATTGTTGCTGATGCTCTTAGTAGGTTGTTCGATGGGCAGCACTGCCCATGTGGAGGAAGGGAAGAAAGAATTGGCTAAGGAAGTTCATAGATTGGCTCGACTGGAGTGTAACTTGAGAAGAATAATGAAGACAGGGTCAATGTTCAGAATGGGTCTGTTTCATCTTTAGTGTCAGAAGTGAAGGAAAAGCAAGACCAAGGCCCTATCTTGTGACAATTGAAAGAAGTTGTTCACAATACCAAAGGGGGAGATGGGGTGTTGAGATACTAGCGAAGATTGTGTGTTCCTGACATCGATGGTGTTTGAGAGAGGATCATGGCCGAAGCTCACAACTCTAAATATTCTATCCATCCTTGTTCCACTAAGATGTACCACGACTTGAGAGAAGTCTATTAGTGGAATGGGTCAATGGGATGAATAAGGATGTCACTGAATTTGTCTCTAAGTGCCCCAATTGTCAACAGGTCAAGGTTGAACATCAGAGACCGTGTGGGTTGGCTCAGAATTTCAAAATTCTTGTGTTGAAATAGGAGATGATCAACATGGATTTTATTACCAGGTTACCAAGGTCTCAAAAGAAGCTTGATTCAATATGGGTGATCATGGATAGGATGACTAAATCAACCCACTTCTTGGTAGTCAAGAAAACTAATACGGCTGAGGAATATACCAATTATACATTCGTTAGATTGTGAGATTGCATGGGGTTCCTTTGTCCATCATCTCAGACAGAGGAGCTCAATTCACCTCCCAATTTTAGAAATCATTTCAGAAGGGATTAGGTACGAAAGTAAATCTGAGCACAACTTTCCATCCTCAGACAGATGGACAGGCGGAGGCACCATTCAGACTTTGGAGATTATGTTAAGAGCTTGCATCATTGACTTTAAGGGGAATTGGGACGATCATCTGCCATTGATTGAGTTTGCATATAACGATAGTTATCATGCCAGCATCTAGATACCCTTTATGAAGCTTTGTATGGGAATGTAGATCACCGATTGGCTGGTTTGAGGTTGGTGAATCTAAACTGATTGGACCCGATCTTGTCCACTAGTGCATGGAGAAGGTGAAGGTCATTCAAGAGAGGCTGGGGACCGCATAAAGTTGCCAAAAGTCTTACACTGACGTGAGAAAAAGAGACTTCGAGTTTGAGGTGTATGATTGAGTGTTCTTAAAGGTGTCACCTATGAAGGGTGTTATGAAGTTCGATAAGAAGGGGAAGTTGAGTCCATGTTATATCGGAACCTACCAAATTGTGAGAAGGATTGGGAAGGTTGCTTATGAGTTAGACTTGCTTTCCGAGCTAGACGGGATCCATCCGGTATTCCATGTTTTGATATTGAAGAAGTGCTTGGGAGATCCTGCATTGGAAATCACTATTGAGAGTACGGGAGCAAAGGATAGTTTATCCTATGAGGAAATCCAGTCCAAATTCTTGACCATCAAGTTTGCAAGCTAAGGAATAAAGAGATAACCTCCTTCAAAGTTTTATAGAGGAAGCATTTTGTTGAGGAAGCCACATGGGAAGCTGAGGAAGCTATGAAGATCAAGTACCCACACCTATTCGTGCCAAATGATGATGATGTCGAAGGTAATGTCCCCTTTCTGAATGAAATTAAAGTTCCATTCTCAATATGATGTGTTGATTCTGATTCTTAAGTCTAAGATAGAAATGTAGAAAGTGATGGATAGTTAAGGGTTCGAGAGTTCTCAAGTGAGGAGTGAGATGAGTTTTGAGTCTACTCGTGTCTTTATTCTACCTTTACTCATCATTCGAGGACGAATAATCCCAATGCGGAGATGATGTAACACCCTACAAAATTATCAAAATACCCCTAGAATGTAATTGTGCACATAATGCATCTTCCCAAGATCGACTGGGAAATTTGAGATTGAATTTTCGATCAGCACGAAAAACTAGGTGGGAAAGCGATCTCGACCCGATTTTAGAGCAATCGGATCAAAAAATAATTTTTCGATTTAAAAACTAAAACAGTGAGGGTATATATTAGGGCCGTGACGCGGACCTGTCGTGGACCCACACTTATTAATTTTTTCAATTTTTTCGACTGAGACTGAATTCTGAAATACATAGGTACGCGACAGGTCCGCGTCATGGACCAGTGTATTTTTAGTGATGATTTTTCTTTTAAATTTGGGAAGGATATTTTTGGGTATTCCCAACATATTTTAAGTCCAATAAATGTTTTTAGAAGTCATTTTGTATCAATCAAGGGTTTCTAAAATCCATTTTTCTTAAGTTATGTGAAGAAATCTTGAGAGGTGAGACAAGAAAGCTTGGGGGATTGAAAGTTCGGGTTCAATTATTTGAAGAAACATAGTAAATCTTCATCCCAGGTATGTAAAGGCTAACTAAAACATGGGATTGTTCTCCTATGTGTCCCCATGATTGAATTAGGCTGATAGTTGATAGGTGATGGGTCTTGTTTTACAATTCTTGAATGTTATCTTGAAAACTACTATTATTCTACATATATTTTTGTGAAATTGATGATCATCATAACTTAAAATACTCGTTTAACTAATTGTTTGAATAACTGTATGAACTATACATGTTTAATTGCTAAAGATCACTTGAATGAACTTAGGGATTGATGTCTAGAGCCTTGATTATGTAAGTATGCTTGATTGCTATGGTCCAGGTCCTAAGATGAGTATGTGGATGACTGAGGTTGATAAAATTAGTGTCCATAGAGTCTAAATGGGATTGAAATTAGTCTTGAAGGAATGATCCTACTCTTTGAGTTGGTAGATGATTAGATAAGTTGAGGTTTCTTGTCCGAAGAGGCTAGGTGATGAAAATTCTTGATTGATTGATTGACAGTTTATGAGCAAGTCGAGTCATGGGAGGAATATTGAGCATCAAAATGGGTAAGAGTAAGTCCCACTCGCACTCATTAACTACGTGGTCAGCGTAGGAGAGGATCGGACCGTGAAAGCGAATGTTTCCTTGTCCTAAAAGAGGACTTGATAGACATTATAGATCTATCGATAGACTCGTCCTTTACCCCAGCAAGGTACTGGATGGATGTGGAAACAACATCTCTTCGTTATATCACTACCGACTCATAGGTAGTGGTTGTCGGTTAGAAAAATTCCCAGATAGGTTTCATGTTGATAGTACTCTAATGTCGATGTGATAGTATGAGTCTAGATAGATGGTGATGTGATAGTGTCCTACTCCTTATTATGAGTTGAGATTTAGTAACTGATGAGCTGATGTCATTTTATGTTTTCTTACTTATACTATTTTATTTAGCCTGTTTACATATAGTGCATTCCACGTACTAACGCCCTTTTGGCGCTGTATCATTTCATGATGCAGATTCAGTAGACAAAGGACTTCAACAGGCGAATCGTTAAGGTTTAGAGTTCTTTGATCCCAGGTAGTGGTGAGTCCTCCCTTGCATTCGGATGATGTTCTTTTATTGTTTCGTTTGAGTAATTTCCTTTGAGTTGTGGTAGCCATGCCATGTCATGGTACCTTCTTAGATAGTAGTCATAGAGGCTTTATAGACACAGATAGATGATGGATGATGTTGGGATTCTTTTCCCCTTTCTCTATTTTTAAACTGAGTTCTTTCATTATTCCTGTTTCTTATAATAGACCTAATTGATGAATCTTGTAGCCCATTAATAGTCGAGGTCATTTCTTTAATGTCTTCCACTTATCGACTGACTGAATGAATGTGAAGAGACTAAGTGGTTTGCTTGAGGGCTAGCAATAGTCTCCGATGCCAGTTATGTCTAGGATATCCTCCGAGGCATGACATTCAGCCTTGGGCTGATTTGTGCAAAAAAGACCTAATGGCCTTGGGTTTATTCAGATATGTTGAGCCTATAACCTTCTTAGGCTATTTTTTTGGTAAACTTTTTACCTTTTGATATATATATATATGAAATTTCCTCTATATTTTAAAAGATACCTCAAACATGTTTGTTAGACTAGATCATTTGGTCAACATGCCCTAGGCCCTTAAAAGTAGGTGTGCAATCTCAGTTTCAGCTTGGGCTACACCATTTTTATTTTTAGTCAATAGCTACATATTAAAAATGCATAAAATATGGAGATCATGGTAGGTGGCAGCCTTACAGATTTCGATTAGGCAATCTAATGTATGCAAAGTGATTTTCGAACCACCAATTCATAAAGCAAGCCTCATCTAGTTATGAGGGAATTCAGTAAGGTTTAGAAATCAGCTCAGCTGGAAAATCGTCTCAACAAGTGACCACCAACTGGATAACACCCAAAGTAGTGGAAATAGAGGATGAATAATGGCCGGAACTGTAAGAAACAAAGGGCACAAACAGTAAACTGAAATCGGAGGCTGTGGAGAGAAACGTGAATCAAGAGAACCCTGAAAAAGAGAGAAATAAGAAAGTAGAGCAGCAAAGACCATGGGCGAACTTATTTGCCACAAACAAGCTAGTAGCAAAGGGTATGAATCTCTCCTATATAGATCCAAGTTATAGTTGAAGGCGAGAAAATAGTAGAGATCTTACCAGAGGACACAAGGAGAGAGGAGGAAAAATGAAAATCATCTTTGGTAGTCTATGTGGTAGGAACAAAACCAACAATCAGTGCAATGAATATATTCATAAACAGCCAAAATGTGTATAAGCAGAAACCTGAAATACTCCATCATAGTGATGGTTATTATGTAGTAAGGTTTGAGAATGAAGAGGATAAGGACAAAGTTCTATGTTGAGGCCCATACCACATAATGAGAGACCTGTAATCGTGAAACCATGGACTCCAGAGTTCAATTTTAAGGAGAAAATACTCACAACAATTCCACTCTGGATCAAACTCCTAAACTTGCCACTAAATTGCTGGAATGTTGTGGTACTTAGTAAGATAGGAAGTAGACTGGGCCAACTTCTCTATGCAAATGAATTCACAACTCAGGCAAGTAAGATATCATTTGCGAGAATCTTGGTGGAGATGGATATTACAAAAGAGCTCCCAAAGAGTGTTAAAATCCAGGATTCCAAGGGCAAGATGTTTGGACAGATGGTGGTGTATGAATGGAAGCCACTGTACTGCCAAAAGTGTCTTCAAGTACGACACACTTGTGGAGAAAGGAAAATGGAGCCAATGCAGAGGAAGCAAGAATAAGGACAGACGAAAGAGTGGAAACCAACCAACACAAAACTAGTGGAAACTGATAAAGGGAAAGGGATGGTTGAAGTAACAAGGGTTGAAGAAAAAAAACAAGGAGACCAAGAAAACAATCAAAGTGAGTAGCAATTAGTGAAGTCAAAGGCAGCAAGGAAGCAGTCAATGGTTGTCAACACACAGAGTAGTAGTAGCTTATAACAGGAAAAGGGAGAAAATAGTTGGAACAATCAGAGGGAACAAGAGGAAGCACCACATGACCCTAAACAATGATAGTGTATTGGAATGTGAGGGGCTTCAACCAAGTGGTGAAGCAAATAGAACTAAAGTTGTTTTTTTAGGAAGAATAAAGTAAGTATTATAGCTATATATGAGCATAGAGTGAATGAAGAAAGGAGTAGGAATATATTGAATAAAGTTATGTCAGGTTGGGAATGGTGTACTAATGCTACAAATCAAAGGAGAGGAAAGATTTGGGTAGTATGGGATCCTAACCAAAGTAAGATATCAGATGACAGAAACTGAAACTCATCACATTCATGGATTATTACAGCTAAAAAATGAAATTGAACTACACTTCACAGCAGTGTATGGACTTCACACAATAATTGCAAGAGGACCTTTATGGAATGACTCACAACGGATAAACACTCAAATCAGAGAGCCATGGTTAGTAATAGGGGATTTCAACTCAATTTTAAGTCCAGAAGACAGACAGGTAGCCAAATACAACTAGCAGAGATGAAGAATTTTAGGGAGTGAGTGAATCAGTGTAAGTTGGTAGAACTACCTACAATGGGAAGAGAGTACACTTGGAAAAATGGATATGTATACAGCAGAATAAATAAAACACTAGTTAATGATGAGTGGATAATGAATATGTCACCAAAATAAGTAAGGATAATGGAGTCCATGTACTCAAATCATTCACCACTAAGCATAGTATTGAGTGAGCACCAGGACAACTATAAGAGGCCCTTTAAATTCTATAATTGTTTGGCGCAGCTGGGTGGACAACACATGGGAGAGGAATGCAGGGAATATGGAAGAATTTGAAGAGAGTAAAAATATAAATGCAACAGTTGAACCAAAAGGATTTCAAGGGATCGAGCATCAGAGAAAGTGGAAAAAATAAGAAAGAAGTTGGACCTGAAACAACAACAAATGAGTAATGTTCTAGTCCCACAAACAGATAAGGAAAAAGAGAAAGAGTTAAGAAAGGAGTTACACAAATGGAGCATGATAGAAGAATCCATTTACAAACAAAAGTCAAGTGTTCAATGGTTAAAGTTGGGAGATTTAAACACAAAATACTTATTTGCCCAGATGAAAAAAAGAAAGGCACAGAATTAAATCACAATGCTGATCAAAGAGGATGGTACAATAATTATAGAGTAGGAAGCAATCACAAGAGAAGTAATTGAATTTTACATAAAGTTGCTAGGATAAATAACTCACCGTATGCCAGTAGCAAGATAGTAGGTAATCAAGACTGGATCAGTGCTGCACAGATCACAATAGCTGGAACTCATCGGGGATTTCACCAAGGAAGATGTAGTTGAAGCTCAGGAGAGCAAAGATGATAGCAAAGCACCAGGGGGTGATGGATTCAATTCATTTTTCTATAAGCAAGCGTGGCCAATAGTGGGAGAAGAGGTAACTGAAGCTGTTTTACAGTTCTTCAAAACAAATGAAATGTATGGACCAATAAATAGAACCACACTAACTTTAATCCCTAAAGTTAAGCATCCTAGCTCCATAAAAGAGTTTAGACCTATTTTTTGTTGTACTATGATCTATAAAATTATATCTAAGATGCTAACCAATAGACTAAAGAATGTATTAGAACACTTGATCGATACTAGTCAAGATGCATTTGTTCTTGGTAGAGTATTAGGAGATAATGTCATTCTTAGCCATGAACTTGTAAAAGGATATGGTAGGAAGGGCATTTCTCCAAGATGCATGGTGAAAATTGATATGCAAAAACCCTACAACTCTGTGGAAAGGTATTTTCTAAAAGAAGTGCTAAAAGGGCTGCAAATTCCTAGAAAATTCATAACATGGATCATGATGTGTTTAGAATTGTGAGTTACTCTATCAATATAAATGGAGTGCCTAGTCCAGAGTTCAAAGTAAAGAGAGGGGTGAGACAAGGTGACCTAATTTCTCCATATATTTTCACTATAGTAATGAAATACCTTACAAGGCTATTAAAGACACTCAAAGAAGAAAAGGAATTCAAGTACCATCCAAGGTGTCAGAAGTAGAATATTGTTCACTTGAGCTTTGCAGATGATATGCTAATCTTCAGCAGAGGGGATCTACAATCTGGGAGTATGGTATTTGATAGATTCCAAGAGTTTTCAAGAGTCTCAGGACTGATTGTCGATCAAAGCAAGAGCAATATATATTTTGGAGGGGTATCTGAGGGCTAACAGGAAGAGATACTGAGGTATATAGGGTTCAAGAAGGGGCAACTTCTGTTTAAATACCTGGGAGGACCCCTGAGTCCAAAAAAGCTATTAATAAGCCAATGCCAACCTCTCATAGACAGAATAATGCAAAATATACAAGAATAAGTGTGAAGTTCTTATCTTATGTTGGAAGGTTGCAGTTAATTCAGGGCGCCCTCCTAATAATTTAATAGTTCTGGTCTCAAATATTCCTCATGCCAAAAAAGGTCTTACAACAGGTAGAAACTATCTGCAAGAGATTTCTTTGGAATGAAGATGTCCAAAATAGAGGCAAAGCTTTAATAGCCTGGGAAACAATTTGTAAGCCAAAAACAACAGGGGAATGAATATCCTAGACATTCAAGCCTGGAATAAAGCGGTTATTATCAAACAACTGCGAAATTTGGCAAACAGAAAGGATAAGCTATGGGTCATATGGGTGCATTCATATTACATAAAAGGAAGGAAACCATGGGACACAAAAGCAAATCAAGCTTCATGGATGATCAGGAAAATACTACAAGAAGGAGCATCACTAGACAAAGCAGGAATAAGCAAACAAGAGACACTAGAAGCATGAACATATAGTATAAAAAATGTACAACAAGCTGAGAGGAGAACACAAGAAGGTGCCTTGGAGAAGAGCAATATGCAACAGCTATGGACAACCTAAATGAATCTTCATCTTATTCTTAGCAATGCATGGGAAACTATATACAAAGGACAGATTGGAGAAATGGGGGTTACTAACAGATGTGACCTACTCATTGTGCAATAATGCTCAGAGAGTCATCAACATTTGTTATTTGAATGCACAGAAGCAGGGAAAGTATGGTTGAAGTTGCTGTAATGGTTGAACATTAGTAGAGGAGCTCAAGGATGGTAACAAGAGATGGAGTGGATAGGAAAAAAAATACAAAAGGAAGGATAACAGAAGTAGAGATATACAGGATAACAGTGGCAGTAGGGGTCTATATGGTATGACAAGAGAGAAAAAATATAATTTTCAAGGGATCCAGAAGAAGTGTAGAGACAATTACTAGACAGTGTGTGCAAGAAATCCATTGTAGAAGTAGTATATATCCCAAACTGGCTAACTATATGCAAAAGTTGATTTATTATCCATAGACTAGTTTAAAAGGAAGTCTAGTAGAAGGGAGTCACGTCGAATAGAGCTCTGAGGTTGGGGAAAGTCCAAACCCAGAGTTTTAACCATGTAAAAACCGTTAAATCTGGTAAAGAAAATTGTTACCAAAAAAATCAATTAATGTTAATCAAAACTTGTTTTGCTTATATCGACTTAGAGATAGCCCCACCATTTATATTACTTGACCCTTCTTCTAAAAATAGTTATTATAATTTACTTGTCCACTTTATCAAAAGAATATTTAATATATTTTTATTTCTTATTATTAAATAACTGCATAAAGCAATTGCAGTCAAATTTAAATTTTGTAAGAATTATTAATAATGTTAATTTTGTAAAATACATCTTTAATTAAATATTAAGGGGTTCTATATCAAAAAGGCTAAGTAATATGAAATGCAGTGTAACGCCTAGTAAAATTATCAAAATACCCCTAGAGAAGAGATGTGCATATAACGTGTCTTTCCATACTCAGATGGCAAATCCGAGGCCGCATTTGTGATCAGCATGAGAAATTGAGTAGGAGAATGGTTTCGGTTGATTTTTAGAGCAAACTGGATCAAAAGATAATTTTTTGATATGAAAATGCAAACCAATGTAGGTGTACGATAGGGTCGCGACATGCCACTGTCACAGACCAACACTTGATTTTATTCTAAAATTTTTCTACAGGATTAAAAAGCTCATTTGGGACAAATTTCAGCAAAAAAATATCGAAAAATTACACAGTCTACGTCACGGACCCCGTGTCCCAAGACAAACTTTTTTTCGAATTTCGTAAGGGGCATTCTAGACCTTCCCAAATCCCTCCTGGACTTAATATATGATCAAAATGGTCAGTTTTAAGCGTAAAAAGGGTTTTAAACCGTATTCTAAGCCTCTTTTAAGTCCTTGAAAAAGACTAGGGCTAAATAGAAGAGAAGAGGAGCGAGGAATTGAAGAGTTCGAAGAGAGTGCCATGAGGTTGATTGTCCAAAGGTTCAATCCAGGTATGTAAGGCTACCTAAAGCATTGGATTATGTTTATCCACGTGCTCCTTCGTCTACTTGAGTTAAGATTATGAGTATAAATCGCATGTTTTAAATCCTGTGATTTTTTAGTTCCAAATTCTTGTACATGTTGGAGTTTTCATGAAAATACTTGAGGCAATTTTATGAGTTACATTGTCAATACCATGAAATATGAATGTATTCAAATGCTTGATACTCTATCCCTAAATTTAGTATTTCTTTGCTTACTGACTAAATTGAAAATTATGAATCTAAGCTTCTAAACAAAATAATTTAAACCAGAGAAGTATGTTTTCTTGTTAT
>JAABOM020053961.1:0-15478 GCA_011800125.2 Solanum clarkiae | reverse complement strand
CTGTTAATAACCCGAATTCCTTGAACTGCTATAACATCCTCATCCCATTCATTTTGGATTCATCTTATGAATCATATCTGCATGAAGCTATTGAGTTGTCATTGTTTTGTTTTGAGTTTGTTTAATCAAATATGGCATATATGCACAAGTTAGGTGTTCAGGTGTTTCGCACACTGTTGTAGTTCCCTTTTTCCTATCTTCATATTATGGTTTGAAAGTTTTTCCCCTGCTTCTACTTTGGTCTATCTTTTCATACTATGTTCTGTAGTTCCATTTTGAAAGCTTTTTGTCTGATTTTGAGATTAATCATGTTGTTTGTGACCTGCTCTGCTCTCTTTATCAAATGACTTCATGTTTGTTCTAGATTTGAGTTCTAGTATTTAAGCTCAAACATAATTATTGTTTTGTTGTTGCAGTCAGTTGCCTGTGCTTCTACTAAAGATGTACCTGGAGTCTGAGTTTCTTCAATTGTAAAGGATAATATACATTGTCTTCATTATGTCAAAATTGTTTTAAAAAAAATGTTAAATGCATGCTTCTGTTCACTGATTTCCTTCTTGCTAAGTTGTAGCTTCTTTTAAGATAATGATGTTGTGTTGTGCTAGTAGCATCTCTTTCGTGTTTTCATTTCGATAATTACAAGTTCATGAGTTTTATGACTCAAAGCATGTTTACTGTATTTCATTGAGTCATGACGTCTCCTTTTCTTTTTTTTCTTTACATATTATTATGAGTCCAGAAATCAAGTTTAAGGTTTCCCCTCTGATGATTGTTTGCTGTCAACCTTTAAAGGGATGCAAATGGATAAACTCTTAGCTAAATAGCTGGTCTGTTTTGTTTGATGTTCATCTTAAAATGCTGTTTGGTTTGGGAAAGCCTAAAACTTTTGGTTAACTTTAAGTTTTTCTTTCACTTCCAGCATTCTGTCTGCTGATTTGTCCAAATGATGGTCTGATGTGGTAGTTGTGACACCCTCATCCATGTCGTTCCATGAATATAACTTGCTTAACATGTTAAGATTTGGTTTCCTCCTCTGTTATAAGTTGCTCATTGCCTTCTTTTCTCCCTTTTTGCTGTTTTAATAACTAAGTTGAGTCTGCTTTCTTAGTTACATGTACAACTCTCTGTTGGCGTCTCTCAAGTTGATAGACAAAATAACTTCATATTCCTATCATGTTGATTCAACCATTGCTTCCTGGCGTGACCTTATCTTTAAGCTAACTTTTAGCTCTCGAAACTTCAAGGTTTTGAAGTCATAACTGTTGCCTCGCCATAAATGTGTTCATTTGCATGTTACTGCTCTGACTATATGCTAATCCTCTGTTTGAAAATCAGTTCATTAGAATTTTCTTACATATTCCTTTTACTAATCCATGTCTCTTTTCTTTGCATGAATATATCAAATCTGAGTCCGTTATGGATTCCTCTTTCATTTGCATTTCCTTGGGCCATAGAAGTCCAACCTCCCTCTGTTGAGTCTGAAGAATCAGTCAATAAAGCCGTGGAGCCAATTTACAGGAATTGGAGGTCCAAAGGAGGTCGATATACACTAATAGTATGTACAAAGAAGGAAAAGTCCCAAAACAATAAGTTTATCTCTTTTCTCTTATATTATTTCATTTATATATATTTTTATTGATTTGGATGCTAACATTGTTTATTATATCTTGGTTAGTTAATCTAATTAAAATTCTCCAGACATGTCAAAACTATTTATTTTATTTTGTTAGTTTCGTTCTATAATGAAAAAATATTTTGCATAAAAAATAAAAATATAAAAATAAGGGAAATAAATCAAAAGAAAAAAAATATGATCTACATTTTAGTTCAATTTTCAAACTTAGTCAATTTTTCAAGTTTAGTCAATTGCTTTCAATTTAGTTGAGTCTAGTCGAATCTCTTCGAGTCTAGTCAAATTCTTTCAAGTCTGGTCAAATCTTTCAAAATTAATCAATTTCAAAATTGGTCAACCTTTTCAAGTCAAATCAAAAGTTAGTCAAATCTCCTAATCGTCGGATAACTGCATTTAGTGGTCATTTCGAGTGTTAAAACTTTCTCGAAGTGGAAATGTGAACCCGAACTTGTTCTCTGGATTTTAAAAGATTTTTCTGTTAGGTCTTTTAAAACATTTATTGGTTTCCTAATTATCCGCAAAATTATGTGGTGACTCTTTTTTTCTTTTAAAAATATCAAAAATTGGTTTTCTCCTAAATAAATTGAGTTTCAAACTGATTTTTGAATTTTCTTTTCAAAAAGCCATTTTTACATATAATATACTCAACACGTAAGGCGTGTTGGGCCCATTAGAAAGACCACCTTGAGTTCAAAGTGGCCCCCGGCCCAAATGAACGATCATGCATATGTGTTTATATTTGAAGGATGTATATGTTATTTGACGAACCTTTTGCCCCTCGGGGTTGGGAGTTTATTTTAATAACACATGTTAATCAAAAGAAGACTGTTTATAGGGTATCCCATCCAAAGACGTTCAGAGACGCCGAGAAGTCCAAGAAGAAGGAATCTTTCACGAAGGTTTAGCTTAGGACTATACCCTTGCTTGGGACAGATTTTTGTATCCCTCTTCCATATTATTTATCCCTATTGAGTTTATTCATAAATTCTGTATAAATATTTTGGGGCAAAGGAACATTTAAAATTGCATATACATCCTTCAAATCGTTAGGCCCACCCTTGGCACAAAAGGGTCATATATATGTTTACGTGATATATTTTATAACTATTTATGTGGTTATGTTGTACTGTTTGAAGACTCCTAGTCCACTTCTTTTCGAAAGTTTCTAGAATCCCCTAAGCACATAAATCAAGTCACTATCAAAAGTTCGTCCAAATACTCTCTGAGTCTCAAGTTTCTTAACAAAATCGAACCCCACTCTCAAAATTCTAAAATTTTATTCATTCATTTGATAAGAGGTGAATTTTTTTCATTTCAATTCAGAAAAGATTTAAGCCAGCCGAACTACATAGGGCCTGATTTCTCCTTCGTGAGATACGTAGGCAACCTTTCAAGACTCGGCTCCTCATTTTAGAAAAACTTATTTTTCTCCGTCATCCTTCCTTACAAAGGAATCATCAATTTCAAAAAACATTATGAGGAGATATTGTCAAAACATATCCCTGATTCACAAATCTTGAATTTAAATAGGCAACATTTTGCCTACTTTAGTCATTTTTTCCTATCTTCATGGGTTAGTATATCTTCAACCAATGCAACTATTATGTGTTTATTCTTCTGTGTGATATTTTGCATTATTTAGTACGAATAAGGACTAACACATTTATCTTGTGATTTATTTTTCATCCGACAGGTATTTAGAATTGATCTGTGTTGAGTAAAATGACTGGACATTCAAAGGAGATGGTGCTGCGCTTACCGAGACACTAAGCGGGACAAGACACCGAGTCGAGAGAGCAAATGATTAATTAGTTATCCACTCCGCTCTTGATTCTTTGCTCATTTTGATAGATAAAGGCGTCTTTTATATTTATTTCCAAAATTAGTGGTAGCCCAAAGAGGCTCACCTTTTCTATCATTTTACTTCATTATGCTTTAATTCTCTCGTCATATTTTGAAAAAGGCAAATTGCCCTGTGCCGTGCCAAAATTTCTCTTTCTTTCTTTCTTTTCAGTTGAAAGTTCCTTTTATTAACGAAACTTTGCTTATTACAATTTTGCTATCTAAACAAATTTGTTTATAATTTTTAGTAAAATAATTCAAAAACCTGCCATATTATGTCATGTCACAAGCTGAATGAACAAAAGAGGTGAATATTGATGAAGTGTTCGAAGAGTATGATAAAGAGGCCGTGACTTCTGAACCATTTGTCAAAATTGAAACAACTCAAGATTGAAATTGGAGATTTGAGAAAATAAAAACACTTGAGAAGTCGGAATCAGTATTCATTTGATAGAGACTTGAAGGAAAAACTCATCAACTTATCGAAGAGTACGTTAACGTATTCACCTGGTCATAATCGCTCACCACAACTTGATGATCAACTCATATTCTATCGAGAGGCACTATGTCGGGAGATTCAGAGTTTTCTTTTCCTGTAATTACATGATTGGCTTGTAATCATTTCTATGTTTATTATCATATTATCTTCCTTTGTAATGAACTACATTTCACCTGAATTCTCAAGAATGAGATACGTAGGTGGCCTATGTCAGCCTCGGCCATCCCCTTATCCCTTTATTATTCTTTTTTACTTTGGAACTACGTTTAACCTGAATTTTCAAGAATGAGATACGTAGGTGGCCTCTGTCGGCCTCAGTCATTTTCTTATTAAAAATTTGTATTTTCCTCTACCTCCCGAGAGGAGAACTACGTTTGGTCTGATTCCTTCCCCAACGGGATATGTAGGCGCTACAACGACTCGGTCATACTCCATAAAGGAAATTAGGACAAAATTTTTGAGAGGAACTCAAAAATTCTAAGCAAAGAGGTCCCTCTTCAATAAATCAAAGTTCAGAGCATGGTAAAACTTCAATTGGGACAGAATTTTTGAGAAATATCTCAAAAATTCTCAAGGCATTTCAGATGAGCTATTGATCCCTGACAACATTTAAACTAGAACAGAAATTTTGAGGTTGCACATAAAATTTCTCTAAGCAACGTTACACTGAACGCTTCCTTAAGAATTCTTAGCATGATCAAGAATTCAGAGACAATCGCAGCATATCAAGGAATCTATGTCAGAAGCCGAACATGTTCATCTAAGCTTTACGTAACATGACAATTGGCAATTATTTTTTCTCAAAAACCTTTCCTAAATTTGTTGTTTCTTTCATGTAGAATATTTTGTCAAAATGTATATTTTCTACCTTCTGTTTGCCAAGAGGTGGGAGATCAAAGCAGTTCATCGGGGGACAAGACGAGGAGCAAACAACCGAAGAATTAGCACAGATTAATTTACTTTGAAATTAAGAAATTTTCTGTGGATGTAGGGAAATTTTTGCAGGTCTTATCTACAAGATAATAGCCGAGGCATAAATAGTTTCATCTCGCTCAAACCCCAGCAATTTATCACATATCATGCATCGTGGAGAGTCATTTCATCATGCATCGCAGAGAGTCATTTCATCATGCATCGCGAAGAGTCATCTTATCATGAATCGCGGAGAGTCATTTTATCATACATCGCGGAGAGTCATTTAATCATACGTCACAAAGAGTCATTTTATCATGCATCACGGAGTGTCATCATATCATGCGTCATAGAAAATCATTTTATCATGCATCGCAGAGAGTTATCTTATCATGCATCATGGAGAGACATTTTATCATGCATCGTGGAGAGTCATCTTATCATACATCGCAGAGAGTTATCTTATCATGCATCGTGAAGAGTCATTTTATCATGCATCACGGAGAGGCTATTTTATTTTTTAATTGTCGAGAGGGCCATTGCATATTCATCGCCGCCAAGGCCATTTTAATTTCTAGTTGCCGAGAGGGCCATTGCATATTCATCGCTGACAAGGCTATTTTATTTTCCAGTTTTCAAGAGGGTCATTACATATTCATCGCCGATAAGGCCATTTTATTTTTCAGTTGCCGAGAGGGCCGTTGCATATTCACCGCCGATAAGGTAATTTTATTTTTCAGTTGCTGAGAGGGCCATTGCATATTCATCATCGACAAGGCCATTTTATTTTTCAGTTGCCGAGAGGGTCATTACATATTCATCACCGATAAGACTATTTTATTTTCAAGTTGCCGAGAGGGCCATTGTATATTAATCGCCGACAAGGCTATTTTATTTTTCAGTTGCCGAGAGGGCCATTGCATATTCATCGCCAACAAGGCCATTTGATTTTTCTGTTGTCGAGAGGGTCATTGCATATTCATTGCAGATAAGGCTATTTTATTTTCTAGCTACCGAGAGGTCCATTGCATGTTCATCCCGACAAGGCTATTTTATGTTCCAATTGCGAGAGGATCATTGCATATTCATCGCCGGCAAGGCTATTTTATTTCTCAATTATTGAGAAGACCATTTTATCTTCAAGTTGCCGAGAGGGTCATATAATGATTGTTTCATATTGATCCATTATCTATCACGCCAAAGAGAAGGATACATATCGAAAATGGTAAAAAATGTCATTTCTAATTCAAATTATGATTTTACTAACATTTTTTTTAGTTATATTGAGAGCATCTGAAAGGGTGAATTCTCAAAGCGAACCCTAGGTGTGGACGTCATCAGGTAGGATGCAGCATAACGTGAAACTTTTTCTTAGTAGCGAACTGGGACATAGTCTGAAGGAGGGCATCAAACCCTTCGGACTCAAGCTGGGAAGCAACTACCACCACAATCTAACCATATCCCTGTCAGAAGGTATGTGGGTATTTCTGTGAGTCCGTTAGTTTTCAGTTTCGCATCCAGGTGATCCCAACTCTCACCAGAGGTAATCTTCTAATCCGGGTGATGATGTACCAAGAGTTTTGAAAATTATATCCATGTAAGTTCTTAATTATGGATGTAAAGCGTGCCACATTTATGATGAAGAGGTTGCAAGCCTCTTTTTCATAATTTGATTTGTTTGTCGCTCCTCCCGACCAGAGGTCATCTCAGAACAAAAGATTTTCCCTTCAACCTATAGAGTTGAACTACATGCAGTCTGATTCCTAAGTCCCAGGATATATAGGCGGGCTCAATTTTGAAAACTCGACTGTATTCTAACATTTGCTCTCAAAATCTCATTCCCGAGCATGCTGATTTCTCCATAATTCAATATTGGGATAGCTTTTGAATTCTTTCAGAATCGTGCGTAAAATCAAGCGTTTTAAACTACATGCGGCCTGAATTCTCATATAACCTGAGATATGTAGGAAGCCCAAAATCAAGGTCCGGCCATAATTTCTCAAAGTCCGTACCAAGAGCTTTTCAGAAGATGAAGATATGGTCGGCTAAAAATTGGATCAGTATTCTTTGTCCACGATCTCTTTCATCGATCATATCCAAAGAAATGGACAACTGTTGACATTCAATTTTTACCCTCCACGGTATAAATTAATCATCGAGCTTTTAACTTTTAACAATTTGAAATAATTAGCTTTCGAAATGCAAAAAATATTTTTCTCAAATGAATTTTATTTTTTTATTTCAGGAGTTATTATTGTCAATTATTTCAGGTTGATAATATTAAAAGGTCTTTAATTAATTTGCATAATTCATCGTGTAGTCAAATTAGTCAATCGAATTCAATTTGATTACTTTTAATTGGCTAAAATTGCAATAAAAGTGGCCAAATTTTAAATTGAATACCCTTACCCCTTGAACCCGTTTTTCAATCTTTCTTTTGGATCCAATTTAATTAATTTTGGACCAAATCTTGGCCCAAAACAAGGAATAACCCAACCCAATCCCTCTCAGCACTTACAACATTATATAGCCACGCACCCCCAACCCCTTTCTTGTTCTTCCTTCTTCTTTTCCCCACGCGTGCATCCCCCTCTCTCCTCACCATCGTTCTTCTTCTACCAGCAAACCAAATCCAGAATCAAAATTTGATTCCTCCCAACGTTCACCTTCACAATCCGTACATACGTGTACAAGAGACATTTCAAGGAGATTTCGTTTGTCTCCCCAAGTGTCTCCATTTCAAGGCCATGATTTTGATCTTGATCAACTCAATTGCTGTGATCCTCAATCCAACAGATTTGGATGATTCCATTCAAAATTCAAATCAAAGAAACCCTAAATCGTGCCCAATTTCCCCAACTTGACCCCGCAGCTCCGTCCATTTTTTTTCGAACCCTAATTTTTACTATAAACAGAACCTTTTGCTCACTGTTGGGGGAGATTCGGGGGCCGCTGGTTCTTAATTCGAAACCCTAAAATAACTGCACAGGCGTCATTTACCCTAAAAAGCACACATCAAGAAAGTTCTTGTTTCTGGGCATTCCTCATTTTTCTTTTAAGAAACCTCATCGAATGGAAGGTCTCAAAACATGAGCATCAAGGTTCCAGGGTCAAGGAAGTTGTGCATACGTTAACTGTGGTGAAGAGCTCCCTTTCAAGCTCACTGTCCCAGTTTTGCTGCTCCGGCAAAGGTAATATCCTAATATTATTTTTCATTTTGAGTTTCATGTACTTTGTTCGAATGTGAATGTTGAAGCTATATCGAAGTTTTTATGATTGTACTTAATTCGTTCTGACTGGAGTGTTCTGTTATGGTGAGTCGATGTTGTGGTTTATTGTTGATTGTCGTTAAATTATTCTCAGTTTCGATCAAGTCTTGAGGGTCTGCATTACCTATTGATTTCATGTTCCTTATCCAATAAGCATGATGTGTTAGAAGATTTCAAGTTGTTTCCAGATGTGGTATGTCTAAAATGACTCATTTCTCATGTTTCTGTATGTTAACAGTTGAGCCTGATACTTGTACTAATTGAAAGTATTTCTACTACCTTTTCTGTTTAATGTCGAGTTGCTAAGAGTCAAAACTAGTGCTAAAACGATTTTTGCTTCTCAAATACATGTTGTAACACTCAAATATAGCCCAATAGTTCATTTTGCTGATGTTTCTGGTTTTTTGAAATGCTGTCAATCTATCTTTCTGTGAATGCAACCTGCATAGTGTGCTGTTAGAATCGCTTTAGCATTTGTCTTAGCTTGGCTCTTCTTAGAATCTGATGTTGGTTCATTCTTGCTTCTTGTTAAGCTACCAGAAGGTTGAGAAATGTTTGGTTCAAATGTTTTCAAGTTCATGACCCTATGATGTCTTCTTTTCCATTTCTGTTTCAGTTTTAATCTAACCTATAACCAGATCTTTAAGTCTTTTAAAATGATATGCGACACATACTTTCTTGGTTTAATCCCCTATCTCAATGTGAAGCTTTAACCTGTGTTTATTCTCTTCTTTAATATGCGCGGTTTCAGCAAATTATACTCTTCTTTTGTCATTGGTTTCATGCCTTTAAGTTATAGTCATGAACCTGGTTTTTTTGGTATGATACTCGAGTCGTCTTGCTTTCGTCTGGTTTGGTCTATCATAAATCTGAGTTTATTGGATCTAAAATAGTCACATGTATGCCTTTGTTGCATTAGCAATGGTTTAAAAATGAAGAATACATGATTTTGCTCTCTGTTTGTGGCTTCTCATTTCAAGATCGATCTACTGTTTGGTCAAAACAATATTTTGTTGCCTTAAATGGTTTAAGTTTTTCTCCATTCTCACCTTAGCATGTATTAAAGCATTTCTTTGAACTATTCTGGATTTCTAGTCTGATTGATAGTTGTTATACTTATTATTTTTATCGAATAACCGTTGAATGATTGTGTCATGCTGAGGTTTTCCTATTCTGTTTACAGTGATGGTTGTTAAACCATTGGCCTATTATTTGGTTCATTGTAATTCATTTATTTCTTTCAAAGTCTTATTCTTGATTACGTGTTAAATTTGAGTTTAGAACTTAAGTTTAGAATTCTTCGTGCTGCTGTCTAAGATTCTTGACTGCTCATATAGTTGTGATTTGGCAGTGTCTGTGTTAATTCAGATTTTAAAGTTTAAGTCGTAGTCATTTTACTCTATTGCGTCCCATGTAATCGTTTGGTCCAAATCTATCTCAGTTTTGTTATTATTCTCAGAAGTTTGAGTCATTGATTGTCTCCTCTTTTGCTTTTATCTCCCATTTTTAACCAGTCAAATGAGTCGGCCCTGTTTTATACTAATCGAGCTGTTGTTTCTTGTTCAAATGACTGAGTTGTTTGTGATGTTGTTTACAATATGTGGTTTTGGTAAACTCTATTTCATCTCTGGAATCAGTTTTCTATAAGTCAATGGTGTTATATAGATTTTGATGGTGATAAATTTTTCTTCATATTCACTTGAGCTTGTGTTAAGACATTACTTTGAAATTCAGTTGCTTTCCAGCATCTTTAAGAGGATGAAATCACTTGACTTTACAGTGCAGCAGTTAACCTACTTCTATTTTATAGTTATGCAGCAGGTTGTATTTGGTTTAATAAGTAAAGAACAAATTTGTTGGGTTCTTATATTTGTGACTTGTGATATTGGCTGTTGCTTTTTCTCTTTGCATTAGTAGTTATTAAGTAATTAACTCGTTAGACCTTCGTTCTTTTCTCCCATTATTTGCATTTCAAATCAGTTCTCACCTCTTCCAACATAAAATTTGATATGAATTCGTAAAGCCCTTTACATGATTTTGTTTCTCTGTTTGTGCCTTCTCATTTCAAGTTATGTTTATTGTTGGGAAAAAACAGTATAGTGTGGCTTTAAATAGTGATAGATTATACCTTGGTTCCATTCTAGCGTGAAGTCTGGTCTCTATTAATGTTCGAAGGGGTCGAAATAAGTGGGTCTTCCCCACTACTGTGATATTTAGTAATTCATTTTGATTTTAAGATTGTTATGGCCTTATGTGTTGTGCTGCTACTGCTTTGGAGTCAAATGTCTTGCTTTTCATTTTGTTTTATGAGAGTCAGTATAGTCTCGTTGTGTTGTTAGTATTGATAAATTTGAGTCTCTTACTAATCCTTAATTTTATTTCTTTGCATGAACAATGCTCCGAGCCCATTTTGGACTCCTCATTCTGCATTTCTTGGGCCATGGAGGTCCAAACTTTCTCTTCTTCGAGTCAGCCCAATTTTCAGGAAAAGAAGCTGAAATACAGGTTTTGGAGGTATAAAATCAGCATATATACCTTGATATACACTAATATACAGCAGATATACTTTGAGTGTATATCACAGGATATGAGTCACAAGCCCATTTAGCAGGAGCAACAACAGGGGTGGCCCAAGAGGCCTTGTGGGCCGAATTTCCAGGAAAATAACTTGCTGAAACGTTCTATATACACTGGTATATAGTGTATATACTACACTGATATACAACAGCAAAATGGGCAGAAGCCCAAAGAATGCAGAAGCTGGGCAGATATTTTAACGGGTCTGGTAGACCCAAAGATTTTTTTTGAGACAGGTGGAGGATTGGATCTGCCTAGCCCAATCTTATTTTAATCCTTCTTTCTTATTTTTGTATTTATACATTTTTTGATATACTTGTTTGATGCTAACGCTAACATTTATTTTGTATTATTTGATTTTTATTAATCTAATTGTTTCACCAATATTGTCTTCATTTATAATAATATTCCTTTTTCATGATTTTCTTAGTGTTAGAATTACTCTTAAAGTGTCAGTTCATTTTCAAACTTAGTCAAGTCTTTCAAGTTTAGTCAACCCTTTTAAATTTAGTCAACATTTTCAAACTTAGTCAATTTTTGCAAAATTAGTCTATTCATTCAAAATTAATACATTTTTTCATATTTAGTCAAGTCTTTCAATTTAGTCAAATTTTCAAGTTTAGCCCATTTTCAAATTTAGTCATTTTTAGGATTAGTCAGATTTTTCGAACTTTGTCAACTTTGCGGACTTCGCCAATTTCACAAAGATAGTCATTTTCTCAAATCTAATCAATTCTTTTAAACCTAGTCTAGTTCTTTCAAGTTTAGTCAATCTTTCAAAACTAGCCAATTTCTTTCGAATTTAATCAATTCTTCCAAATTTAGTCAAATTCTTTCAAATTTAGCCAATTTTTTTAAAATTAGTCAATTTTTAAACTAGTCAACTTTTTTCAAAGTCAATCAAATCTTTATAAAGTTAGTCAATTTCCTAATCATCGATCTACCGCACGTTAGCAGCCATTTTGAGTGATTAAGTTCTTCTCAAAGTGAAAATTGAACCTGAATCCTTCCTCTGGTATGTTTTAAAAGATTTGTCCGTTAGGTCTTTTAAAATATTTATTAGTTTTCTAATTATCCTTAAAATTAGGTGGCGGCTCTTCTTTTAACATATTTGGGAATTTGATTTATACTTAAATTAATTAAATATTAAATTGAATTTTCAAAATCGAAATTAAAGTCATTTTTTGAATTAACAGGAAGAGTGTAGGAAAACAGTGTCAACAAGGGCCTCTAGTCACTGTGTTCCCAAAATACCAATCCAAAGCCCCTTGAGCCTACGCCTATAAAATCATAAAGTGATGCTAGTCCAGGTGGTCAAAGGTCTTAGTCATGAGTATAGGGGTAAGCCTATGGTATTAGGCATGATGCATGAATATACATAAAAACATTATTGAGAGTGAGATATGAGACTTCTTTATGTGAGGGCACTTGCATTGCATTGTTAGCATTAGATTTATTCAGTGATTGTGGATTATGGATTGTTGATAGTACCTCACCTGTCATAGTTGTGTTGTCACATGCACTAGTCTGTATTAGTTTTTTAGATAGCTATCTGAGGCTGTTTTGAAAAAGTGGTGTGGGTATCTAAGTTTATGTTTGAAGTGATGTATGTCATTGGGTTGAGGTCTGTGTGCTACTATATTACTTATATAGACTGAGCCTGTCGTTGAGGACAAACAACAATTTTAAGCTGAGGGTGTTGGTGTGCTGTCAAAATACAACACTTTAGATCCTTAAAACTTGAAATTTTGTATGTTCTCAATGCGATATTAGTTGATTTTATGTATTTTTGTGTTGTATTTGCAGGATTCCAGGGTTGGCCTTTGATTTTGGGAAGAAAATATAGAAGTTGATGATTATGGTGATGTACAAAACCCTTTAGGGGTCGTAGTGCACTCAATAGGCCGTGAAGGAGGTTTTATGGACAATTTAGTGAGGGACTGATTCTCTGAAGTTGTTCTGAGAACATGCAGACGGATCATGGATTGGGTTACGAGTCATAGAACATGGTTCGTGTCCTGAGGATTAGAGATGAGAGACTTTCTGAAGATTTAACAGACGAAATTCCCTAACAGGTCGTAAACCACTTTATGGTTCATAGAGGGGTATCATAGATCTCAAGTGTAAGTTTCTAGCAACACTTTGCGAGACCCCGACTATGGGCTGTGGAATGAAATACAACCTGTAAACCTGTTTGAGAGGCATGCCGACCCAGCTATCCTATTTTGTTTAGGACATGTATTTTAGATATTATAAATAGGTTTTTTAGCTTATTTTTCTTATAGTACATAGAGAGCTCGGCAGTTAGAGAGGAAAAATAGTGAGATTAAGTAGAGGTAACATTAGAGAGAGGAAAAATAATGAGATTGAGTAGAGGTAACATTGGAGAGTTTTGAGAAACACTTGTACTTTGATTTAATCTTTAATCTTGTGATTCTCTTTGAAGTTTGGATTTGCTTGTTCTTAATTCAATTGTGTAAGTGCTCTATTATGTTATTCCAATTCTTAAGTCTTCCATTTACATAAATCATGAGTAGCTAAATCCACAACTAGGGTTGTGGGAACCATGAAAAACTAATAAGGTAAAATCGGATAATTTATAATTCTTGAAAAGTGTACATGCATGTATTAATCAACTCTCTTTATTTTGCATGTTTTCTGATGGTGGCCAACATTAAAATCTGTCTAGTGTGACTGACTGGACCGACTTAGTAATGAATAGGAAAAGAATTAGGTTATTCGATGATACAAAGTTAGTAATCATGGGGAACACAATACCCTAGTTTCTCTCCATATTGATTTAACTCTTGTGTTACTTAGGTTTACTTTTTTACTGACTATTGCAAACCCCCCTTCCCCCTTTTGGGGAAGTAAGTTGGTTAATCACTCAAATTGCATGCATATTGATTTAACTGTTGCGTTACTTAGGTTTACTTTTTTACTGACTATTGCAAACCCCGCTCCCCCTTTTGGGGAAGTAAGTTGGTTAATCAATAAAATTACACGAATTGAATTCTCCTAAGTCCATATATTCCCTTGGTTGGTAAGATTCTATTTTTTGACAATGACTGCTTTATCCTCAAAAAGGAGGTGTAACTTGTGAGACATCAGCTGACAGTTTCCCCATTTGTTGCTCCAATTGCTTGATCAAGGTGGTGTGAGTTGACCAACTGAATAACACTAGTCATCTCTCCTCTCAAATCTCGCACCCCAATCTCTATGGCTTCCACTTTGTCAGGGACTTTCGCCATCAACTCCTCTGGTTTTGAATTTCCACCGCTATTGTTTTGGCGTTCTCGGTTCATGGGTGACATATACACTCCTTTTTGGTCACTCCTATAGTTGTCTCTGTTTTGCTAGCTCTCTTGATAATTATCACGATCATAGTTCTGACCTTGGTTTCCGGAATTGTATGTCCGCTAACCCCCGGTTGCTCAAAAAGTTTGCCTTCTCATCAAAATCGAAGCCTAGCTCATCATACTTGGTCAAGATGTCCATAACTTTAACCTTTTCTAATACTCCACCTAGCAGTCTCTTCGTCAACAAGTCTATCTAGGTCCACATGTGAGCCATATCTTAGTCCTGCTCTTCGTCTTTCTTCCTTAGCTCCGCAGTCATCTCAAAGATAAACCTAGAGCGGTCTCCATCTCTGGTATACCATGCCCTATTGTTCTTAGCTACCTGATCCGAAATCACTATGATGTCTGGGAAAGTTCTAGCCATGTATGATCCACCACATGTTGCGCCAATAATAAGCTTGGTCACAACGTTGCAAAATCTATAGAAGACTTCTTTCAAGTGCTCATCCGTGAGTTTCTGGTTGGGACACTGCTTGATCTTCTGACTGAATCTCTCCCATGTTTCATTTAGTGCTTCGGTTGGTAATTGCTTATAGGACCCAATCTCATCTTTGATCTTTAACTTTCTAGATGCAACAAAGAATCTTTCCAAGAAAGCCTCTTTAAACTCTCCTCAGGTGCAAATGCAATCATGAGAAAGCTCATTAAGCCACTTTGTTGCCTCGCCAGTAAGAGACAATGGGAAAAATCTCAACCATATAGCTTGTCGATTGACCCCTGGAATTTCATACGATTGACATACAGCCACAAAGTTCATGACATGCTGATTTGCGTCCTCAATTGCTGCTCCGCTGGATAGCCCTTTCAAGGTGAGCATCTGAAGCATAGTGCTAGTGATGGTAAATTTGACACCTGCAGGCAGCAGGGGAATGATTATTTCTCCTATAGCCCCAGCACAATCATCATCATCATTAGCTGCTTGTCGATGTTGGGGAACCTGCAGTCTCAATACAGGTTGCTGCTTTAGTGGTGGTACAGGTGGCACCCCATTACCAGCAAGATCGTCTAGACCCAGACTGTCATTTCCCCAAGCTGCAGTATTCACTGCCAACTCGCTCTTCCCCTATGCTTCTTGATTTTGGGCATTCATTTTACCGATTAGCTTTATCAAATCTGAGCCGTAGGGAATAAGTACTTCACCCTTACTTTAGATGTTTGACATACAACGTTGGTTCCCTACAAAAAGCAAAAACACAAAATAAAAGTAAAATTAGGAAATAGTTTTACAAAGTGCAAATAGCAACTAATAGACTATACTTCGCCGTAGTCCCCGACAATGATGCCAAAATTTGGTAAGCCCAAATTTACACTCCAAAAGAAATCGTAAAGTAGTCGTTGATCAAATATAGAATTCAACAAGAATTGAAGTCGATTCCATAGGGAATGT
>JAABOM020053950.1:0-15478 GCA_011800125.2 Solanum clarkiae | reverse complement strand
GCCTTCAATTTAATTCCTTGGCAAGGTATTCTCCTAATGTAGTTGCTACAATGTCAGATAGAGTTCATCGATATGTAGACAGGTTGGATATGTATCTGGTTAGAGACTGCACCATTGCTTCCCTGAACAAAGATATGGACATAGCCAGAATGCAGGCTTTTGCATAGCAATTGGAGGATCAGAGGCAGCGGAGGAGGACATAAGAGTTGGAGAGGGGGAAGGCCAAAAGAGCCAGATCTACAGGATAGTTTACACCACCCCAAAGTAATCTCAGTCCTTGGTTTTCTAATAGACCGCTTAGGCGATCCTCCTCCTACACTGTAGCCATTGCTCCACCACAACTTCAAGTGTCTCGAAGTAATCAGTTGGGTTAATGAGGTGAAGGGCAAGGTGCTCGGACAATGGGTTATTCAGCAGGCCAACCAATGATTCCTAGGAAGCCTTGTAAATAGTGTGGAAGGAGTCATCCGGGTATATGTTGCGTTGGGACATATGTTTTCTATTTGTGTGGTATGCTAGGGCAAATGATAAGGGAGTGCTAGAGGAGGCGTATGGGTGGTATGGCACAACCTACTAGGTCAGCTGTTGCATCATAATCATCCGTTCCTCGAGCAGGTAGGGTTCAGCCAGCACCTATGGGTCGTGTTAGAGGTGTTAGAGGGACAGCTAGCTCTAGCGGGGTCCAGAATCGCACTTATGCACTGGAGAATTGACAGAATATGGAAGCTTCACCTGATGTGGTCACAAGTACATTGTCCATCATTTCACATAATGTATATGCATTTATTGACCCTGGTTCTACACTATCATACATCACTCCACTAGTTGCTGGGAAGCTTAAGAGAACACCCAAATTATTAAACAAATCATTTGAAGTGTCTACACCAGTCGGTGAATCTATTATGGCTAGAAGGGTTTATTATGACTGTGTACTAACTTTTTGTGATCGTGACACATTGGCTGACCTTATTGAGCTAGAAATGGTGGAATTTGATGTTATAATGTGTATGGATTGGTTATCTTCTTGTTATACCACTGTGGATTGCCGAACTAAGAGAGTGTATTTTCACTTTCCAAATGAGGAAGTTCTAGAATGGAAAGGAAATGTTGGGGAACCAAAGGGGAAGTTTATCTCTTACTTTAAGGACAGAAAGATGGTACCTAAGGGGTATATATCTCATTTAGTTAGAGTAAGGGATGTGGATACAGAATCACCAACTTTTAAGTCAGTTCCAGTAGTGAATGAATTTGTTGATGTGTTCCCTGAAGAACTCCCAGGCTTACCTCCCGAACCAGAAATGGATTTTGGTATTGACTTACTTACAAGCAGTCAACATATTTCTATTCCTCCACATAGAATGGCCCCAACAAAATTGTATGAATTAAAAGAGCAGTTAAAAGGCTTATTGGACAAGGATTTCATAAGACCTAGTGTGTCCCCCTGGGTGCACCAGTGTTATTTGTACACAATAAGGACGGCACCTTGAGAATGTGTATCGACTACTGACAATTGAATAAGGTGAAAATTTAGAATAAATATCCCCTCCCCAGGATTGATGACTTATTTGATCAGTTACAGGGTGCCAAATTCTTTTCAAAAATTGATTTGAGTTCAGGTTATCACCAAGTGAGGGTGAAGGAGCAGGATATACCCAAAGCAGCTTTCAGATCACGCTATGCCCACTTTGAATTTCTTATTATGTCATTTGGGTCAACAAATGCACCAACTGTTTTTATGGATTTGATGAATAGGGTATTTAAGCCATTCTTGGATGTGTTTGTGATAGTGTTTATAGATGACACTTTGGTATATTCAAGATCAAAAAAGGACCATGCAGATCACTTGCGATAGGTGTTATAGTCTCTTCGTGATCGACAGTTGTATGCCAAATTTTCTAAATGTGAATTTTGGATAAAATCAGTAGCATTCTTGGGTCATATTGTTTCTGATCAGGGAATAAGGGTTGATTCATGAAAGATAGAAGTTGTGAATGATTGGCCAAGACCAACAACACCCACGGATGTTTAGAGCTTCGTAGGCTTGGCAGGTTATTACAGGAGATTTGTTGAAGGTTTTTCTACTATTTCTGCACCTGTAACAAAACTGACACATAAGGCAACTAAGTTCCAGTGGAAGGATGAATGTGAAAGGAGCTTCCAAGAGCCGAAAAATAAGCAAACTTCTGCACTTGTGCTAGTACTTCTAGAAGACACTGAGGAGTATGCAGTATATTGTGATGCTTCAGAAGTTGGCTTGGGGTGTGTACTGACACAACATGGTAGAGTAATTGCTTATGCATTTAGGCAGCTACGACCACATGAGAAAAACTACCTAACTAGTGATCTTGAGCTGGCAGCGGTTGTGTTTGCTCTGAAAATATGGAGCCATTATTTGTATGGGGTCCATATATATACTGATCATAAGAGCCTGCAGTACATCTTTGAGCAGAAAGATCTAAACTTGAGACAGCGGAGATGGCTGGATCTAATATAGGATTACGACGTTGACATACTATACCATCCAAGGAAGGCAAATGTGGTAGCTGATGCTCTGAGTCATAAGGCAATCATGAATACTAACGATCAAGCTATGGTAAGACAAGGATTGACTAAGGATCTACGTCAGCTAGCCAGTTTGGGGGTTATTGTGCATAATGTTGCAGAGTATTCATTGGTAATGGAGGTGAAAGAAAAACAGTTCAAAGATCCTATTCTACGACCGCTTAAGGAAAAGGTGAGTCAGGGTACCATTAAAGGCTTTGACCTTGCACAAAATGGAGTACTTTATTGCCAAAATAGATTATGTGTGCCTGATATTAATGGGTTAAGAAAGAAAATAATGGAAGAAGCCCATCATTTCCGATATTCCATCCATCCAAGATCAACTAAGATATACCATGACCTGAAGAGAATGTTCTAGTAGGGAGGCATGAAAAAGGACCTTGCAGGATTTATGGCTCAATGTCCAAATTGCCAACAAGTGAAAGCAGAACACCAAAATCCAGGAGGTTATATGCAATACATAGAGCTTCCAACATGGAAGTGGGATATGATCAATATGGATTTTGTTACAAGTTTGCCTCGCTCATCTCAGACGTTTGATTCCATATGGGTAATAGTTGACAGACTCACAAAGTCAGCACACTTCTTGCCAGTCAGGAGTGACTATGCCGCTAAAGGGTATGTCAAGCTATACCTCAAAGAGATAGTCAGGCTACATGGATTCCCAATTTCCATTATATCTGATCAAGGAGCTCAATTCACTGCAAAATTTTGGAATTCCTTCCAATGGAGTTTAGGGACACATGTGAATTTGAGTACAACATTCCATCCTCAAACAGATGGTCAAGCAGAACGCACCATTCAGACACTTGAAGATATGTTGTCAGCTTGTGCATTGGACTTTAAAGGTAGTTGGGTGGACCATTTGCCACTTATTAAGTTTGCCTATAATAATAGCTACCACACGAGTATGAAGATGGCACCCTATGAAGCTTTGTATGGAAGGAAATATAGATCACCAATTGGATAGTTTGAAGTAGGGGAAACCACCTTACTTGGGCCAGATCTGGTATAACAAGCCATGAAAAAAGTTAAGGTGATACAGTAGCGACTTGAAAGAGCCCAAGGTCATCACAAATCATATACGGATGCCAGGAGAAGAGGACTAGAATTCGCAGTGGGTGATTGGGTATTTTTAAAGGTGTCTCCAATGAAAAGGGTTATGAGATTTGGTAAGAAACGAAAGCTGATCCCACATTACATAGGACCATTTAAGATTATTAAAAGTTCGGGCAGGTTGCATATGAACTAGAGCTACCCCAAGAGCATTCAATGTTTCATCCAGTTTTTCATAGATCAGTCCATCCGTAGTGGAGGAATTCTGGTAAATTTTTCCTAAATATGACCTTCCCCTCCCATAAAGAGAGTTTCTTGTTCCTTTTCTAACAATATCTCGATGCTTCGAAAATGTATAAGTGACCCATCCCGTATCACTCCTATTGAGAATATACAGGTTACAGAAGATCTCACCTATGAAGAAGTGTCTATTGCTATTTTAGATCGTCAAGTTAAGAAAACAACAACACATAAACCCACAAATATTGCATTGAGAACACACAAAATCCTACGTTTTAAGTATCAAAGTTGTTTTATTTTGATAGCACATCACTCAACACCTTCTGAAGGCATAATAGCATCAGGATCACCAAACAATTTCCTGAACATTGACACATGGAAAACTGGGTGAATTGAACTCAAATCTGATGGCAATTCCAGTCTAAAAGCAATATTCCCAATCGACTCAACAATGTCATAAGGCCCTTAATACAGAAGATATAGCTTTCCCTTCTTGCAAAAATGCATCACACCCTTCTTAGTGAGACTATCACACCCAATCACAAACATGAAACTCAAGATCCCTCTTCTTAACATCCGAATAGGAATTTTGGTGACTTTAGGTCGTCTTCAACCTTTCCATAATCAACTTCACCTTCTTCATAGTCTCCAACAACAAATCCTAGATAATCAAAGCCATCTCTCCCAACTCGAACCACCCCACAAGGGATCTGCATCTTTTACCATACAAAGCCTGAAATGTTTCCATACAAATGCTATCATGAAAGCTATTGTTATAAGCGAACTCAATGAGTGGTTGATGATCATCCCAATTACCCTTGAATTCCAGCACAGAAGCCCTCAATATTTCCTCCAATGTTTTAATGGTCCTCTTATCTTGCCCATTGGTTTAAGATGGAAAGCGGTACTTAACTTCACCTTAGTACCAAGTTCTCTGTGAAATGACTTCAAAAGTGAGAAGTAAATTGGGTGCCACGATCTGATATGATAGACCTAGGCACACCATGCAACCTCACCAACAATTGGATATATAACCTTGTATAATCTTTGGAACTAAAGGTAGGCTTGACCGATAGGAAATGAGTCAACTTAGTTATCCAATCAACCATAACTTACAAATTATGTTGGGGTTTTATGAAATGTTAATTGAATATGCATGTTTGTCCAAATCAAACTTATACTATATATTGATTTTGTCTATTGAGATTATGCATGTTTTGAGCTATGAAAATATGATTTATTATGAGATTCTATGATGGATTTCAAGGTATCTTACGTGAAGTTTTTACTATATGTTGGTGGGATGATTTAAATTGAGTTTTCTTGTATTACTTCACTGTTAAATTGCATAATTTTGAACTAGCATTACACACGCATCAACTATTTGATAAAATGTCTTGACATAGTTTCTCAAGTTATTGATGAACTACTACATGGTCTATAAGTCAAGTGACTTTATAATTACTGAGGGATTGTATATATGCATTGATTCATGAAAAATATCTATAGTGTTGCAAGTTGACCACACATTCTTGGGGGTTGACATGCCCATTCTACCATGTTGAGGGGTAGATACCTTGATCTCCATGTCGGGGAGTAACATACCCGTACTGCTATGTTGAGGTGTAGATACCTTGACCACGTTGTCAGGGGTGATGTGTCCATACTACCATGTTGAGAGGTAGATACCTTGACTACCTTGTCGGGGGGTGATATATCCGTACTACCATGCTGAGGAGTAGATACCTTGACCACTTCATTGAGGGGGTGATATGCCACGGAATCTAAATAGTAGTTTCTTGGTCCATGAATATAGTCTCTTCCCACACATGTAATATATAGTTGTAAGTTATATGACTTGCAAGCTTGTTTTACCTCAAGCATTGATCATGCATGCCACATTGATATTATACCTACCCATTGCTTATGACTATGCATTTTGACTATGTTGGCTTATATCTTGTTGAATTGCATCCTACATACTTAGTATATCTAAACGTACTAATGCATAATCTATACCCATATGATGGTACCACGTAGGAACCGGCGCCCCTCTCAATCATCCTCCATGTGGCTAATTTTGGCATTTCCTAAGATAAGCTTTGGTGAGTCCTCATGTCCGACGATGATAGCAATGCTGCTCTTACTGATTTATGTCTCTTTATGTTAACACTTGATACTATGAGGGTCAGCCCAAAAAGTGTCTTAGTCCCCGCTCCAATCTATGTTAGAGGTGTTGTTGGAACAATTGATGTACTTATGCTTTGAGCTTTGACTCTTTTATGCTTTATAAATATTAAAACATTCCTTAGTGATGCTTTTCTTTTTCATACCTCTTGTTGTTGTTTATTTTGGTTCCACGACCAAGGATGTGTGAATAATTTGCTAAGAGGCTTGTTTGTGGCCCCTTCGAGTTCCCACTCACCGTATCATGTCTAGGCCCTAGGCTTGGGTCATGTCAAAATTGGTATTAGAGAACTAGGTTGTTCATGGTCAGAATCCAAAAACACCACATAGATTAGAGTCCTATTCATGATTATGAAGTGCACCATAACTGTGAGTAAGAAGCTATGAGGAGTTTTAGGAAATGTTCCCCTTCTTCATGATCTATGTTGTGATATAGAAGTTAAGGTAAGGATTTTTATCTAACTAATATTCTTTGATATTCTAGATCATGCCTATTCCAAAAGGAAGACTAAGGAGAGACCGTTAACTCGAGGAGAAACCGACCCCTGCCGCTCCTCAAGCTCCTCAATATGGGGGAGTGGCCTGTGATGAGTTCCGAGATGCTATCACCATTGTGGCTCATGCTATCACCAACCAAATCAACCAAGGGTCCCAAATTCCTCATGCTCCAACTCCAGCCTCAAGGTGAGGAATTTTGCTAGGATGAATCCACCACAGTTACATGGGTCCAAGGTGGATGAGGATCCCCAAGAATTCATTGATGAGGTGTATAAGGTGTTGTCCATTATGGGGGTTAATTCGGAGGAAAAAATAGAGTTGGTGGCCTACCAACTCAAATGGGTGGCTGAAACTTGGTTTACTCAATGGAAGATGGAGAAGGGGAATGATAATGTTATCCCTTGGGAAGAGTTCAAAGCCGCATTCCTCAACCAGTTCTTTCCTATCGAGCTAAGGAAGGCTAAAATGGAGTTTATGAACCTTAACAAGGTTCCATGAGTGAGAGGGAGTATGGACTCAAGTTCAACCAACTCTCCAAGTTTTCCCAATAATTGGTTGCCGAGCCAAGGTCAATGATGAACAGGTTTGTGTCGGGTGTATCCGGCTTGGTTAATGAGGAATTTCATTCCTGCCATGCTAAGAGGTGATATGGATTAGTCTGGCCTCATGGCATATGCCGAACAATTAGAGGGGGAAAGCTCAGGAAGAAAAGAAATGGCCAATCCAAGAGGGCTCGTTTTGAAGGTGGATTCCAAAATCCCAAGGGTGGCCGATTTCCGCAAGGCCACAAGTTCCAAGGACAAGGGTATTCCAATTCCCCTGATAGGAGGTTTTCTAATGACAACCCAAAGTTCTAAGGTGGTGGCAGTGTGGTGCCTAAACCTATGTGCTAAGATTTGTAGTAGCCATAATGGTCCATGTTTGAAGGAATCCAATGCTTGTTATGGTTATGGTGAAATGGGTCATAAGGTGATTGATTATTCTCATGCTCAAAAGAAAGGTGGGGATGGTCGACCATAAGGCCAAGGTGCAAATGTGGACCAAAGGGTAAGAGGAGGCCAATAAGGGGACGCACCAATGCAAAATAGATTCTATGCTCTTAAAGGTAGACAAGGGGTAAATGAGGTGCCTGATATCATCAAAGGTATATTAAATGTTTTTTGTTTTGATGTGTATGCATTGATAGACCCGGGTGCTACTCTTTCTTTTATTACTCCTTTTGTTGCCAAAAATCTTCCATGTTAGTCTTGAATTGTTGGATCAACCTTATGAAGTGTCTACTCCCGTTGGTGAGTCTATTGTCGCTAAAAGAGTCTATAGAAATTGCCCTGTGTTCATTTTGCATAAAATCTAGCCTTGTGATTTTGGTGAATTGGATATGGTGGATTTTGATGTCATTATTGGGATGGATTAGCTGCATGCATATTATACTTCTATTGATTGTAGACTCCATAGGTTTAAATTCTAATTCCCTATTGAGCCTATCTTTTGGTGGAAAAATCATGATGTGGTGGTCAATGATAGATTCATTTCTTGTCTTAAGGCCCAAGTGGATTTCTAAAGGTTGTCTTTATCATCTTATGAGGGTTAGTGATGTGGAGTCCAAAGTCCTTCCTAATGAGTCAGTTCTGTTAGTTAATGAGTTTCTTGATATGTTTCCCGATGAGCTTCCCAGTGTTCTTCCCGAAAGGAAAATAGATTTTTGTATAGACCTCCTTTCTGATACACAAACTATTTCTATTCCCCTTTACCATATGGCCCCGACGGAGTTGAAACAGTTGAAGAAGAAATTGAGGGATTTGTTGGAGAAGGGTTTTATAAGGCCTAGTAAGTCACTTTGGAGTACATCGATATTGTTTGTGAAGCAAAAGGATGGTTCTCTTAGAATGTGCATTGACTAGTGGCAACTTAATAGAGTTACCATAAAAACAAGTACCCTCTACCAAAGATTGATGACCTTTTTGATCAATTTCAAGGGGCTAGTCACTTCTCTAATATTTATCTTCGGTCCGGGTATTACCAAGTGAAAGTGAGGGAGTGTGACATTCCCAAGACGTCCTTCCGAACTAGGTATGGGCACTTTAAGTTTGTGGTTATGTCCTTTGGGTTGACTAATGCACAGGCTATATTTATGGACCTTATGAATAGGGTCTTCAAACCCTACCTTGACTTGTTTGTGGTAGTTTTTATTGATGATATCTTGATTTATTCCCATTGTGAGGAGGAGCATGTGGATCACTTGAGGGTGATATAGCAAATATTGAAGGAGGAAAGGTTGTATGCTAAAAGTGAAAAATGTAAGTTTTGTTTGGAAGAGGTTGCTTTTCTAGGGCATGTGGTGTCGAATGATGGCACTAAGGTGGATCCTAAGAAGATGGAGGTGATTAGAAATTGACCTAGACCTTTGACTTCATCGGACATTAGAATTTCTTAGGTTTGGCGGGTTATTATCGGACGTTTGTAAATGGTTTCTCTTCTATCTCTTCTTCCATTACTAAATTGACACAAAAGAAGATAAATTTTGTATGGACCAATGAGTGTGAAAAGAGTTTCCAAACTATGAAAGACAAGCTTGTTTCCGCTCCTATCTTGTCTCTACCGGAAGGGTTGGAAGGGTTTGTTGTGTATTGTGATACCTCAAGAATTGGTTTGGGGTGTGTTTTGATGCAAAGTGGTAAGGTTATAGTGTATGAATCTAGGCAAATTAAGGTCCATGAGAAGAATTATCCCACCCACGATCTTTAATTGGCATCTGTAGTATTTACTTTGAAAACTTTGTGTCACTACTTGTATGGGGTTTATATTGATATGTTTACTGACTACAAGAGTCTCCAATATGTGTTCACCCAAAAAGATCTTAACCTGAGACAATAAAGGTGGATTGATCTCCTTAAAGATTATGATATGAATGTGCATTATCACCTCGACAAAGCTAATATTGTGGTTGATGTTCTACGTAGGGTGTTTATTGGTAGTCTAGCTCATGTTGATGATGGTGGCAAAGAGGTGGATAGAGAGGTTCATCGGTTGGCTTGGTTTGGGGTTAGGTTGGATGAGATTGATAATGGTGGTCTAGTGGTTGTTGACGTCTCTAAATATCCCTTGAGTGAGGAGTTAAAGACAAAACAAGATCTTGACCCCGTGTTGCTAGAGTTGAATGCGTTGGCGAGCGATGGTAAAATAGAGGTTTTCTCCAAAGGAGGAGATGATTCTCTTAGGTACCAAGGTAGATTATGTGTGCCAAATATGGATGATTTGAGAGAATTTATCTTGAAAGATGCCTTTAATTCATCCTAATGCATTCACCCTGGTTCTGTACAAAGACGTATAGATACTTGAAGGGAGTGTATTAGTAGGGTGATATGAAGAGAGACATTGCCAAGTTCATATCCATATGTCACAATTACCAACAACTGAAAATCGAACATCAAAGGCTGGGTGGCTTAGCTCAAGATATAGAGATTCCTACTCGGAAGTAAGAAGAAATCAACATGGATTTTGTGGTTGGGTTGCCTAAGGCTAGAAAATAGTTTGATTCTATTTGGGTTGTTGTGGATAGAATGACAAAGTCGTCTCACTTCTGACCGGTCAAAACTACTTATGGTGCCAAAGATTATGCCAAGTTGTATATACATGAGTTGGTTAGATTGCACAGGGTTTACTTTTCTATTATTTTGGATCATGGTGATCAATTCACTTCTAACTTTCAGAGGTCCTTCCAAAGAGGTATTGGTACTAAGGTTAAGCTTAGCACGACTTTTCATCCCCAAACTAATGGTCAAGCCAAGAGGACTATCAAAACTTTTGCGGATATGGTTAGAGCTTGTGTTTTGGAGTTTAAGGGTAGTTAGGATGAACATCTTCCACTCATTGAGTTTGCTTACAACAATAGCTACCACTCAAGCATTGGTATGGCTCCTTTTGAAGCTCTTTACGGTAGGCATTGTAGAACCCCAGTTGGGTGGTTTGAAGTGGGGAAATGACTTTGCTAGATCTTAATTTGGTGGTAGAAGCCTTGGAGAAGGTGAAGTTGATTAGGGAGAGATTGAAAACAACCCAAAGTAGAAAAAATTCCTATTCCAATATGAGGAGAAGAGATCTTGATTTTAAGGTTGGTGATTGGGTTTACTTGAAAGTCTCTCCTGTGAAGGGTGTGGTCCGGTTTGGCAAGAAGGGAAAGTTAAGCCCAAGGTTTGTGGGTCCTTATAGAGTTTTGAGGAAGATGGGTAAGGTTTCATATGAGTTGGAGTTGCCTATGGAGATAGACATGGTTCCTCCAGACTTCCATATGTCAATGTTGAGAAAGTGTGTGGGTAACCATAATGCTATAGTACCTTTGGATGTTGTGGGTGTTGTAGAAGTTAATTTAAGTTATGAGGAGGTCCTGGTGGAGATTTTTGATATACAAGTGAAGAGTTTGAGAAACAAAGATGTAGCTTCCGTCAAGGTACTTTGGAGATAACAACAAGATTAAAGTGCCATATATGAAGCCGAGGCGGACATAAGAAAGTGTTATCCACATCTCTTCCACTTTACTCAAGTCTAAGGTACTAACTTTAGTCGTCCACATGATTTCAAGTCTTATGTTTCAGCTCTTATGCCATTTTGCATGCATTCAAGATTATGGTAACAAGTTTATGGTGATTTTTGACATTCATGTGACATTTTGAAAATGATGTTTAAATGAGGTTATTGCATTCATGTCGAGCTGAAATCGTCATGATTACTTCTATTATATATGTTTCTTTGACATTCAGGGATGAATGTTCCCAAGGGGGAGATATTGAAATGCCTCAAAATTGTGCTTTGAAAATGCCCATAATTGTAATTTCTATATATCTCAAAATTCATGAGCGATATCAAAAATCCGACTTCATATTCTTCATAGGGGGAGAAAGTGAGTGAGAAATGGGTATAACCACGATTTTAGAGGCCCCGCAACGAAAAATTTGATTTCTAGTAGCCATCCACGGCCTGGTCGCGATGCCCTAGGGGAACTTATCAGCATTGGAGTTGTGTGCGCGATGGGTTAGAGTCGTCGACCTGACACGTACCAGTGTATTATTTTCCTTGGTTTTTCATTTCGGCCCAAGGCCTTGGGGTTATAGCCCCATGCCCACTTATGCGTGAAAACACCTACACTTGGCCATTTCTCAACTTTTTATCACTAAAAATTCTCTCCAAGACATAGTCAAATATTTCCTCCAAATTCAAGTGTTTCAAGCTCAATTGCAGATCTGAAGAACTCCATTCAAGCTTCAAGTCTCCTTCAAGTCTATGGGGATGTTTATTGATGTGCATTAACTCTCTTGTTTTCTTGATGTTACGATATGGAAGTTTACCCTTAGTCCCAAGTTTCCTTGTTTATACTTACCTTTTATTGTTCTTTTAAGTGCTTCTGCAACCGAGGATGTATGATGGTATGCTATGAGGCTTGATTGGGGTTCCTTCGGGTTCCCCATTCGCTAGTCACGTCTAGGCCCTAGGCTTGAGTTATGACAACCTCCTCATTGTAACTACCTTCTAATGGTTCACCCTCAAACATCACATCTCAAGTGGCTACCACAACATTCATATGTTTACGATTTCCTCCCATGACATGCATAGTCAAAAGATCAAGTTGGGTTAACATTTTAGCCATGTTCTTATCCTCTCTTGATACTTAGCGAGCTTCTTCTTGGATAGACCTTTGTAGTCTAAAGATACCGTGTCATGTCTTTTGTACCATTCTCGATTAATCGTTGTCATTTTATCTAGGATGTTACAAGTATTAGTGAATGTTTGTGTCATTAGACCTCCTCTCACGAATTGATCAGCTACTTCTTTCTTTGGTCACTGGGTCGAGGCTTACATAATAGTATTGCAAGACAATATGGTATGGAACTCCATGGTTAGGACACTGGAGTAAGAGTTTCTTAAATCAGAGCTATGTTTCATGCAACGGTTCACCTTCTAGGTGCTTGAAATTCTCAATACTTCTCAACTTTATCAACTTTGAGGGAGGAAAAATTGTTTCATGGAATGCATTTTGTAGCTCCTCCCATGAAGTAATAGAATCATAAGGCAGCTCATCTAGCCACCTGAATCCCTGTCCGTGATGGAAGAGGAAATAGCCTTAGTCGAATAGCTTCCCGACTCACTCCCGAAATTGAATGGGAGACACACACCAACAACGTTCCTTAGGTGTTTATGAGATCTTCGTGCCCTATCCCTCAAAACAATCCCTTTAGTTGGAGGAGACATAGTACTTATTATGTGAAAATTAACTCTTCCGGCCTATGGGGGTAGTCAGATAGCTCCCCACTTGATCCCAGTCCACACATTCCATATTATTCATGTCTCCAATATTCTCATCATTGACACTCTCATCATCCTCCATTTTAAAACATATTTTCAACAGAAAAACAATAAGACAATAGTAAAAAAAAAACTTTAACTACAAGAACAAAGCTCATCAAACACTTCAAATATGAACGCTCCGATTCCCCGGCAGCGGTGCCATTTTTCATGTCACTTAGCCCGACTACTCAAAGGAAGCTAGGATTCATCATCATTGTAATAACCCAACTGAGAGGTTGGGGTTGATCCCACAGGGAATCATTTTCCATGGTAGGAGTGACTCATTGGACTAAGTTATTATAGGAACAATATTCAAAAGTAATGATTGAACTAAAAACATTCAAATTAACAACATAAACAACAATTATGGGAAGATGTTGAGGGTGTGCAAATATGGGAACCGGTCTACCAGTTGGGTCTAAATATTTTATAAATGAGTTGATATTGAGTAAATAGGATAGTTTGTTTGTAACCCATGTTCAGGTATGATGCACAAGTGTTTCGAATGACTCAATGGAAGATGGAGTGATGTTTATAACTCAATCCACGTTAATAACATCAAATTCTCTTGTTAAATAAACTAAAATTAGGGCATCAACCTTAGGGTGATATTTATCACTCAATCCATGTTAATAACATCAAATTCTCTTCATAATACAGCTCACAAACTATAGAGAAGTCACAAAAACAAAAGGAAATGTGCAACAACTTTCAAAACAGAATCTGTCCAGATTTTCCAGCACAAATATACTAGCATATACTTCTTATTTTCAATGAGAAACCATACTAAATACATATGTAAACATATTTACCACTTACTTCAAGGTTTAGGGATTCTCCAAGAACCCTAGGAGAGTTGATTAGCTACTTTACAATGTGAAGAAAAGTTGAAAGAACCTTGAGGACAAATCTGGTTTTTTTTTTTGTGAGTTCAAGTGAACAATGACTTTGTAAGAGATTCTTTGACCCTTTTAAAGGTTTGATTTTGTCCAACCTAATGAGGCATTCTCAGCCTTATTTCACCAAGTAGGTGATGCAGATCCTTTCTCCTTTCATTTGGGCCTTTTGGGACTCCAAATTGGTTGGACTTGTGTCTCTTATCCAAGAACTTGTGATGTCACTGGGCCCTTTTAATATCCTTCTTGGTCTGTCATATAGTCCATTTATGATGCTAAAACATGGGCCAAAGTTACACTCTTAACACGAACTTTGTTTATAATGGAACTTGGACAAATTCGACGTCGAGCCTCGTCTGCATTTTATTAACAAATTTAAGCTAAACAAGTAGGTGAATCGCTTCCTACTTGCTTCCTAAGTCCTACAAGAACCTCAATTCTCTCACTTTATTTAAGGCCGTAATCTTCTCAATTCCACACAAAACATGTATACGCTCGACCCTTTTAAGCGGTAGACGCACCTATAGCCCATTAACACGAGATTCAAGCACTTTTAAAATTTAGAGCTAATTTTAACAAATAATGTCATATTTCTTTTTTTTTATAGTACAAGTATTGTAAGGTGTAGGGTGTTACATCCTCCCCCCCTTAGGAACATTCATCCTCGAATGTTCGCACAATTGGGTAGCTTAACCAAGTTTAAACCTTTACTTACACAAACATTTGACAACATATTAAGTATTCAATAACACATACCTATTAGTGTCCCAATTCATCATGTTGGACATACTCTTTTGCTTCAAATAAGTGAGGATATTTTGATTTCATCTCATCCTCAGCTTCCCATGTTATTTCTTCTGCTTGTTAGTTCCTCCACAATACTTTCACTAAAGCTATTTCTTTATTCCTTAGCTTCTTAACTTGACGATCTAGAATAGCAACTGATACCTCTTCATAGGTGAGATCTGTTGTAACCTGTACATCCTCTATAGGAGTGATACGGGATGGGTCACTTATGCATTTTCAAAGCATTGAGACATGAAAAACTGGATGAACCATTGAAAGCTCTTGGGGTAGCTCTAGTTCATATGCAACTTTCCTGAACTTCTTAATAATCTGATATGGCCCTATGTAACGTGGACTCAGTTTTCTCTTCTTACCAAATCTCATAACCTCTTTCATTGGAGACACCTTTAAAAATGCCCAATCATATATTGAAAATTCCAGTCCTCTTCTCCTAGCATCCACATATAATTTATGACGACTTTAGACTGTTTGTAGTCGCTGTTGTATCACTTTAACTTTTTCCATGGCTTGTTGTACAAGATTTGGCCCAAGTAAGGTGGTTTCACCCACTTCAAACCATCCAATTGGCGATCTATATTTCCTTCCATACAAAACTTCATAAGGTGCCATCTTGATACTCCAGGGGTAGCTATTGTTATAGGCAAACTCAATAAGTGGCAAATGGTCTACCCAACTAACCTTAAAGTCTAATGCACATGCTTGCAACACATCTTCAAGTATCTGAATGGTGCGTTCCGCTTGACCGTCTGTTTGAGGATGGAATGTTGTACTCAAATTCACTTGTGTCCCTAAACTCCTTTAGAAGGACTGCAAAATCTTTGCAGTGAATTGAGCTCCTTGATCAGATATAATGGAGATTGGGACTCCATGTAGCCTGACTATCTCTTTGAGGT